>JAFMOB010000672.1:625571-645571 GCA_018985215.1 Larimichthys polyactis
CATCATCATCATCGCACCATGTCACCTCACCATCAGCTCATCAGCAGCATCATCCTCCATCGGTCACCATCGGCACCGTCATCATCACATCATCATCATCATCATCATCATCATCATCATCACCATCACCATCATCATCACCATCATCACCATCGTCACCATCATCGTCATCACCATCGTCATTGTCACCGTCATCATCATCATCATCACCATCATCATCACCATCGTCACCATCATCGTCATCACCATCGTCACCATCATCGTCATCACCATCGTCATCATCATCATCATCATCACCATCATCACCATCGTCATCATCATCGTCACCATCATCATCATCATCATCATCATCATCATCATCATCATCACCATCATCATCAGTCTAACCTCTTCAGGGTAGAAGTAACAGATTCCTTCTCTTGTAGCGTCGCCTTCTCCTTTAACTTTGGAGCCATCGTAGAGGAAGAAATACAAACACCTGAAAGACAAAGAAAGTTTTAGACAGTCTGCGGGGACGTCACGGAGACTACGTCCAGGTTTTGGACAGTCTGCGGGGACGTCACAGAGACTACGTCCAGGTTTTAGACAGTCTGCGGGGACGTCACAGAGACTACGTCCAGGTTTTAGACAGTCTGCGGGGACGTCACAGGGACTACGTCCAGGTTTTGGACAGTCTGCGGGGACGTCACAGAGACTACGTCCAGGTTTTAGACAGTCTGCGGGGACGTCACAGGGACTACGTCCAGGTTTTGGACAGTCTGCGGGGACGTCACAGAGACTACGTCCAGGTTTTAGACAGTCTGTGGGGACGTCACGGAGACTACGTCCAGGTTTTAGACAGTCTGCAGGGACGTCTCAGAGACTACGTCCAGGTTTTAGACAGTCTGTGGGGACGTCACTGAGACTACGTCCAGGTTTTAAACAGTCTGCAGGGACGTCTCAGAGACTACGTCCAGGTTTTAGACAGTCTGCGGGGACGTCACGGAGACTACGTCCAGGTTTTAGACAGTCTGCAGGGACGTCACGGAGACTACGTCCAGGTTTTAGACAGTCTGCGGGGACGTCACAGAGACTACGTCCAGGTTTTAGACAGTCTGTGGGGACGTCTCAGAGACTACGTCCAGGTTTTAGACAGTCTGTGGGGACGTCTCAGAGACTACGTCCAGGTTTTAGACAGTCTGGGACAGTCTCAGAGACTACGTCCAGGTTTTAGACAGTCTGTGGGGACGTCACGGAGACTACGTCCAGGTTTTAGTGTCAGTCTCAGAGACTTTCATGGAGTCATAAACAGGTTTCTTGATATTTAAACTTGAAGTTTCAGGAAACTTGTAACAAACTTTTTGATTCTATCATTCTCTGATCAGCTGGGGCAGTTTCCGGTTGCTCCAGGTGCTACCTGACACATCAGGTCCCGGTTCAGACCCTTGAACTGGTCCGGACGGGTCCGGTCTGAGCTGGTCTTACCTTCTGGACTCTGTCTGCAGCAGCTCGGCCATCACGGAGCAGGATTACCGTGAGTCCATGATCCGGACAGGAAGCAGAAGTTTCAGAACTCGGACCAGCTGCTCGGTTCCGTCCACACAGAGACTTACTGTGAGTACGGGTCAGTACCCGAGCTCGGGTCAGCGGGGTTCGGCTCCTGAACGGCCGCGAACAGAGCGAGTCTGCGGGACAGAGACTGAGGAATGCGGGGCGTGCGGGGCGGTCACGCACTGGAAGTCATGTGAAGGGACGGAGGCCTGCAGGGACAAACTACTGTAAACTGTAAAGAACTTTAACGCGAACACAGATCTGCATTAAATATATATAAATATAAACTGTGTGAAGAAGGTCACAAACAAACAGAAACTGTATATATATATATATATATATATATATATATATATATATATATATATATTAGGGCTGTCAATCGATTAAAAAAAATTAACTAATTTATTGCAAAAAAAATTGCGATTAATCGCGATTAATTAGTTATTTTTGATAAATTAATTTATCAATAAATGTATCAATACATTAATTGCATTTTTCTGAGACTGAAGCTTTTAATGAATATTTATTTATGTAAACTGATCAAATTAACGTAGAATAAACAGAAAATATATTTAAATGTGTTGTTCTTAATAGATGATTTCCTGTTTAACATATGTTTGTATACCTGGAGTATTGTAATAAAAATAATTTCCCCCGTGGATTATTAAAGTGTTTCTGATTCTGATTATAGATGTAATAGATTACACTATCTACTCTTATAACATTGTACTTCTGTACTGCTGTCAACACTTTTATTGTCATATGATGATTATTATCAAGTGTTTTGAAAATCAGGATAAAACACAGAACATGAACAGCTGCTAAAAAACATAAACACATGACAATAAAGGACGTTTCTTTACATAATCAGGTTTTAGATTTACATACTGCACAGTTCACTGTCACTGGTTTTATTTAACTGGTATTTACACATGTGTATATATTGTTAAAGTTTTGTCTTCTCACTGACTGTTTGGCAGCTGCTGTAATAAAAACAACTGGGATTAATAAAGTGTTTCTGATGACGTCACATACAAGCAGCTCTGTAAAAGTGACGTCACTTTATTATATATTATAATTACTATTATGTTATTATTATTTATTATATTACTCAGAAAACATAATAAAAGCACAGTAATGTCAGGTGGATCGTTCAGGTTTTTATCAACAGAAAAAGTTTGATTTGAAAGTTTTAAAATGAACATGACGTCACGTTAACTACACATGACGTCATTAATAATAATAATATTAATTTGCGGTGATGAAATCAGGTTTTCGACGCTCGATCGATGCTGCCTTCAACCACAGTGAACCGCGAGCACGCGCACGCGCCAGTGCCGGGATTTGATCCGGATCAGACCGGACCCGGGTCCGGTTTAAATCCTGGACCGGGTCTGGGACTGTAAACATGTCCGCCATTTTGGCTCGGTTCAGACTGACAAACATTAAAATCATTAAAAATCATTTTAATCACATTATTATTTACATAAATTAACACAGGAGGATGAAGAATAAATAATTAAAAAAATTATACTAACAAAAACAACAAATACTCATATTACTCATATTAACATAAAAAAAAGAAATAAAAATGATTTTAAACAACAAAAAGCTCAAAGTAGTGCTAAAAACATTCTAAAATAAGGGTTAGTGTGAAAGATTAGTTAAACTAGAGCTAAAACATGATACAAAATATAAATATCATTTAAAATACAGATAAACTGTGTAAATATAAAAGTAGACCGGTCATGTTGGGTCCAACTGAGACAAACTCAAAGAGTTCAGGAGCTCCACAAGAGTCCAAATAAAGAAAACATTAAGAAAGATCTGGTGACCCTGAACCCTCCTGGGGCATCTCCGTGTTCTTCCTCTTATCTGGGTCGGGTCGTGGTCGGGTTTGTTCCAGCTCCTCCTGGAGGATCCCGAGGTTCCCCCAGATGTTGAACCTCCTCAGCTGTTCGAGTCATGACCCAAAGCTTGTGACCATCGTTGAGGGTTGGAACGCAGACGGACTCTGAACCACAACAGTCCAGCGGTACTGTCGACACCGCACCGACCCGCCGGTCCATCTCACGCTCCTTGAAGTCCTCTGTGAAGTCGCGTTCCTCAGGATTGAAATGACCTTTGACTGAAGCGGTTTATTGAACCTGTCTGACGTTAAACGAATCAAAAACTGTTTCAGAACTTTAAATATCAAACACGTCTTCACATCAGCTGTTTGTCCAGTAATAAGATTTCTTTCTCCAGCTTCTTCATCTTCAGCGCTCTGAACGCCATCTGCTGCTCGCGGTTCTCGATCTCCTTCTTGAGGTAGCAGCAGTAAAGAGCTCGTAATTCTTCGGTCTGTTTCTGAAACACAAATCGAACATCACGTCTTCTCACGGCGTTCTTTATTCGTTTTACCTTCGACCGACAGGATGAACTCACCTCAGCACTCCTGAGTCCGGTCGAGGCCGCGCATGCCGAGCTGGTCTTCTCCTGGAAGCTGCTGCTGTTCACGTCCTGCAACAAAGTCCAGACTTTAGAGATCTACAGACTTTAAACATTCACAGATGTTTTTCGAGGAACTCACGGCCTCAAACTGAGCGTCGCTGACGTCCGTCTCGTCGCTGCTCGAGCTCTCTGGTTCGGCCTTCGTTACGGGCAGGAGGAGGACGGGGTGGCCTGAGACTGTTGGAGGTTGAAGGAGGTTGAATGAGGTGAGAAACTCCTGACGGCGTTACAAACAGAAGTTCACCTACCGCTGATGAAGGAGCTGTCCGACCCCGTCAGCGGTTCAATACACGCCCCTCCGGGCACGACCTCCATCCTCAGCCCAACGTCTTTGTGCTGCAGGACGTCATCCTCAGCCGAGGTCAGGGACGGCGTTGTGGACCCGCCCTCTGTCCTCGGCACCTCGGCTCGTCTTCTTTTGGCTGTTTGGACAGATCAGAGAGTCAAGACACTTGGTTGGACGCGATGACTCATAAAGACGGAGACATGTTACCTGTTTGAACGATGTTTTTATGTTTGACCTTCACCTGCTGCCACGAGCGCTTGTAGCCGCTGTCCGACACCCTGAAGAAAGACGAGTCCAGATGTAAGAAGGACGGCCGTGAGATGAGGTCAAAGTAGAGTTTGTGTTTGTCTCTGACGGACTCAGATTGGATGGACAACCTGCTGAAGGAGCTACTGATCCAGCTCTACATCGTCCATCACTGTCCTGTTTGGATCAGCCACCAAACAGGACGAGGATGGACAGTCAGGACCGAGAGCAGACCTCCAGTCAGGACCGAGAGCTGACCTCCTGTCAGGACTTCTACATGTCTGGAGTCAGGACCCAAACAGACCCTGGACTCAACCTGTTCCACCTCTTCCCCTCTGGGAGGCGCTACAGATCACCAAAAAATAACCAAACAACCATCCAGTGAGATGGTTGTTTGGTTATTTTTACCCTGACCATCAAGGTTCCTGCAGAGGATCCACCCTGACCATCAAGGTTCCTCCAGAGGATCTACCCTGACCATTAAGGTTCTCCAGAGGAACCACCCTGACCATCAAGGTTCCTCCAGAGGATCGACCCTGACCATCAAGGTTCTCCAGAGGAACCACCCTGACCATCAAGATTCCTCCAGAGGAAGCACCCTGACCATCAAGGTTCCTCCAGAGGATCCACCCTGACCATCAAGGTTCCTGCAGAGGATCCACCCTGACCATCAAGGTTCTCCAGAGGATCCACCCTGGCCATCAAGGTTCTCCAGAGGATCCACTCTGACCATCAAGGTTCTCCAGAGGAACCACCCTGACCATCAAGATTCCTCCAGAGGATCCACCCTGACCATCAAGGTTCTCCAGAGGAACCACCCTGACCATCACGGTTCCTCCAGAGGAAGCACCCTGACCATCAAGGTTTCTCCAGAGGATCCACCTTGACCATCAAGGTTCCTCCAGAGGAACCACCCTGACCATCAAGGCTCTTCCAGAGGACTCACCCTGACCATCAAGGTTCCTCCAGAGGATCCACCCTGACCATCAAGGTTCTCCAGAGGAACCACCCTGACCATCAAGGTTCCTCCAGAGGAAGCACCCTGACCATCAAGGTTTCCTCCAGAGGAAGCACCCTGGCCATCAAGGTTCCTCCAGAGGATCCACCCTGACCATCAAGTTCTCCAGAGGATCCACCCTGACCATCAAGTTCTCCAGAGGAACCACCCTGACCATCAAGGTTCCTGCAGAGGATCTACCCTGACCATCAAGGTTCCTTCAGAGGATCTACCCTGACCATCAAGGTTCTCCAGAGGATCCACCCTGACCATCAAGGTTCTCCAGAGGACCCACCCTGACCATCAAGGTTCGACCATCAAGGTTCCTCCAGAGGAACCACCCTGACCATCAAGGTTCTCCAGAGGACCCACCCTGACCATCAAGGTTCCTCCAGAGGATCCACCCTGACCATCAAGGTTCTCCAGAGGATCCACCCTGACCATCAAGGTTCCTCCAGAGGAAGCACCCTGACCATCAAGGTTCCTCCAGAGGATCCACCCTGACCATCAAGGTTCTCCAGAGGAACCACCCTGACCATCAAGGTTCCTCCAGAGGAACCACCCTGACCATCAAGGTTCTCCAGAGGATCCACCCTGACCATCAAGGTTCTCCAGAGGAACCACCCTGACCATCAAGGTTCCTCCAGAGGAACCACCCTGACCATCAAGGTTCTCCAGAGGATCCACCCTGACCATCAAGGTTCTCCAGAGGAACCACCCTGACCATCAAGGTTCTCCAGAGGATCCACCCTGACCATCAAGGTTCTCCAGAGGAACCACCCTGACCATCAAGGTTCCTCCAGAGGAACCACCCTGACCATCAAGGTTCTCCAGAGGATCCACCCTGACCATCAAGGTTCTCCAGAGGAACCACCCTGACCATCAAGGTTCTCCAGAGGATCCACCCTGACCATCAAGGTTCTCCAGAGGAACCACCCTGACCATCAAGGTTCCTCCAGAGGAACCACCCTGACCATCAAGGTTCTCCAGAGGATCCACCCTGACCATCAAGGTTCTCCAGAGGAACCACCCTGACCATCAAGGTTCCTCCAGAGGATCTACCCTGACCATCGGCTCCATGCAGACTTCACTGCGTGGATGTTATTGATCGACTTCTGTCACAATCTGAGCGTGTCCGAGACAAAAACAAACATTTAGTGCCTGGACTTTGTCACGTGGATTCAGGTTCCGTGGATGAAGTTTGTTCTTACGCGTTGATCTTGTCTGCGATCCTCTGCCAGGCTTCCTCTCGGAGTTTGGAGGCCGTGGTCGTGTTGGACTTGGCGGTCAGGATCTCTCTCTCTTCTTCATACGACCTTAAGATGAGTTCCTGCTCTTTGGGGCTGAAGAAATGAGCTCGCTCGTGTTTCTTCATCGCGCAGACGTCTGTGGAACGACGGAGGAGGTGACGGAAACGTAGAAACCTGCAGAAAGTCTGAATGTTTGAACTCACCTCTGTCACAGCTCATCTGCTCTGTGCTCGATTAACCTCCCCTCGACGTGCTGAGCGGGTGCGCGCGCAGTTCTCCGAGCCTTTGAAGCTGGGTTTAGTCATCGAACCCGGGATCGAACCCGCGCGCCCGGTACCGTCACGCCGCGCGCGTCACGTGCTCGGTATCACGGTGCGGTCCGTGTACGGAAGCCGGCGCGAGGTGACGGCAGGTGAAGCCGGATATCAGCGCGCGCTTTGTTAACCCCGGATTTAATAATTCAGCTTAAAGGCGCGTTCACGTGGAGGGGGCGGGGTCTGCGGCTGAAGAGTCACGTGGGGCGGACACGCGCATCTTATTAACCGTTAATACGTTTAATAAGAGATAATTAACATGTTATTGATTTATATTTGACTGTTTTAATTCATTTTATATTATTTATTTGACTTTTATTAAATATTTAAAGACCTCTGTTACCTGAACAGGTGATTTTAGTTTAAATTTGTTTTTATTTGGAAATGGTTACATTACATCACGCACAGAATGTTTTTAAATATTAAAAATATAAATATATTTATGTACATATGCTCCTGTAGATGAAGCTATAACAATAATCATCTTCTCTTATGTTATATACATCAGTGTTTCTGTTTACTAACATGAGATGGACAGAATATTAGAAACACCTTAAATATAAATATAATACAGTTTAGTTCAACAGCAGGACAACCAATAATAAACATTTAAACTGACAGCGTCGAGCTTCATGAATTTATATGAAGAGTTCTAATGAAGTGAACAGTCAGTGTTTATATATAGATACATGGATATATACGCCTGGGAGTGACGAGGATTGAGTTACAGCCTGTCTGTAAATATATATATATGGGAGTGACGAGGATTACAGCCTGTCTGTGTCTGTGTCACACACACACACACACACACACACACACACACACACACACACACACACACACACACGACCTTCATCCTGATGCAGTAACATTTTAACATTAATGATTCAGGAGTTTCTAATATTTTGTCTCTAGACAAAATATTAGAAACTCCTCTGAATATGATTTAACACTGTAACCTGCAGCCTCGATAATAAAGCTGGAGTTAAATTAACTCATTAAATGTTTCATTGTTGTATTTTGGTTTCATGGAGCTCTGCGCTGATGAAACGACCTGACGTGACTTCACAGCAGTTGTTTGATTACAGGTGGATCTAAATTAATTAGTTTAATCAGTTTGTGATCATCCAGACTTCTTTAATCTGACGTCACACCAACAGTTTGCTGAAAAACATGAAATAACTTTAATATAACCTCAGTCTGGTGGAGCTGACTTCATATTCAGTTTGAATAAAATAAATGTAACTTCTGTGTCATCAAACTCAAGGTGACGGATGACGTCACCTGTCTGGTGCTTTTACTGCAGCGAGCTCGGAGTGTTTCCTGTCTACAGAAGAACCAGGCGTGCTGGAGGTAATAATATTTACTTTATTTAAGTCAAGTTAAGCAGACATTTTTGTTTGGTGGTCCGGAGTTGGTTCGGGTGCTCCATGACAGAGCACAGAGGTAAACAGCACAAACATGGAGAGTAAACGGAGGGTGGAGGTGTGGTCCAGTAACTATCTGAGGAGGGTGGAGGGGGACCGGCTGGTCCCTGGGCCCGGTGAGGTCCGTCTGGTCTGGAGGGCTTCACTCGTCGTGGCCCTCGTAGCCGTCAGGGAGAGCGTTGGCGTGAGGGTTGTGGAACAGAGATTTGTTGCCGTCTCCCCACGGGAAGCGCTGTGAGGAATCAAACACACGACACCGTCAGCACGACACACCGACACACCGAGGCGGCGTTTCATTGGTTACTTTAGAGCTCAGAGGTCCGACCTTGGAGCGGATGCGGAGGTGGGTGTACGGGACGAACTCGGGCTGCTCGTGGCTGTGCTGCTGCTCCTTCAGGTACATGTTCAGCATGCACACGGCAACACCGGGCAGAGCCACCACGAAGGTCAGAATCTTCCAGGTCTTAGCTGCAACACGACAAAGCAGCAGATTAAAGACGGACACAAGGTCAGACTGAAAGAACGACACGTCAGTCAGGAGAGGAAAGTTCTGACTTCAAATTAAAACTGCTCAGATTTTATTTCAGCTCCTGAAACTTGAAGATTTTCTGCGTTTTGTCTCTGTGACAGAAACTGATGTGAAGTATTTTCTCTGTACGAGCTGAAATCTTTATCATCAGACACACAAGAGTCTGAGGACTTCCTGAGCGGCTCAGATGATGGATGATGTTCTCGTGTGGTTCAGTCACAGTGAACAGCAGCGTCCTCTCAGCATCGAGTCGTCTGACGTTTGTGTTCAGTCGTCAGGTTAACGAGCACGCAACAGATCAAACAACGATCAGTCAGACGGGAACCACACATGCTGATCAGAGATCAGTGACGCTCTGATATTATTGTTGATTTGTTTTTAATCTGAGCATTTTAATGAGCGATGACATCGTTCACATTTTCAGGTTCACCCTTTTAATTTATGTTAAACCTCGTTTACAAAATAAAAGACCAAAAAAAATTAAAGAAACTAAAAAATAATGTGAAATATTTCAGTTTGTCTCTTTGTCCCGTTTCTTCATAACATCTTATAAATCTATAGATTCTATGAGCTCAGATATCGTGTCTGACACATTTATAGTTTTATTTTGTATTTTTAAAGTTTTAAAGAGTTTCAACATCAGTAACTTTAGCCACGTTTAATTATTTCAATTAAAAACTAATTAAGTCAACCTGGAGACTTCGTGCTGTCTTAGGTCGTCCTAGTCTTTAGTCTTCAGGTCGTCATAGTCGTAGTCCTTGTCCTTAGGTCGTCGTAGTCTTTAGGTTGTCATAGTCGTAGTCTCCAGTCTTTAGGTCGTAGTCTCCAGTCTTTAGGTCGTAGTCTTTAGGTCGTAGTCTCCAGTCTTTAGGTCGTAGTCTTTAGGTCGTAGTCTTTAGGTCGCAGTCTTTAGGTCGTAGTCTTAGGTCGTAGTCTCCAGTCTTAGGTCGTAGTCTTTAGGTCGTAGTCTTTAGGTCGTAGTCTTTAGGTCGTAGTCTCCAGTCTTCAGGTCGTAGTCTCCAGTCTTCAGGTCGTAGTCTCCAGTCTTTAGGTCGTAGTCTTTAGGTCGTAGTCTCCAGTCTTTAGGTCGTAGTCTTTAGGTCGTAGTCTTTAGGTCGTAGTCTTTAGGTCGTAGTCTCCAGTCTTCAGGTCGTAGTCTCCAGTCTTCAGGTCGTAGTCTCCAGTCTTTAGGTCGTAGTCTTTAGGTCGTAGTCTCCAGTCTTTAGGTCGTAGTCTTTAGGTCGTAGTCTTTAGGTCATAGTCTTTAGGTCGTAGTCTTTAGGTCGTAGTCTCCAGTCTTTAGGTCGTAGTCTTTAGGTCGTAGTCTTTAGGTCGTAGTCTCCAGTCTTTAGGTCGTAGTCTTTAGGTCGTAGTCTTTAGGTCATAGTCTTTAGGTCGTAGTCTTTAGGTCGTAGTCTCCAGTCTTTAGGTCGTAGTCTTTAGGTCGTAGTCTTTAGGTCGTAGTCTCCAGTCTTCAGGTCGTAGTCTCCAGTCTTCAGGTCGTAGTCTCCAGTCTTCAGGTCGTAGTCTCCAGTCTTTAGGTCGTAGTCTTTAGGTCGTAGTCTCCAGTCTTTAGGTCGTAGTCTTTAGGTCGAAGTCTTTAGGTCGTAGTCTCCAGTCTTCAGGTCGTAGTCTCCAGTCTTCAGGTCGTAGTCTCCAGTCTTTAGGTCGTAGTCTTTAGGTCGTAGTCTCCAGTCTTTAGGTCGTAGTCTTTAGGTCGTAGTCTTTAGGTCGTAGTCTTTAGGTCGTAGTCTCCAGTCTTTAGGTCGTAGTCTTTAGGTCGAAGTCTTTAGGTCGTAGTCTCCAGTCTTCAGGTCGTAGTCTCCAGTCTTCAGGTCGTAGTCTCCAGTCTTCAGGTCGTAGTCTCCAGTCTTTAGGTCGTAGTCTTTAGGTCGTAGTCTCCAGTCTTTAGGTCGTAGTCTCCAGTCTTTAGGTCGTAGTCTCCAGTCTTTAGGCAGTCTCCAGTCTTGTCGTAGTCTTTAGGTCGTAGTCTTAGTCTCAGTCTTTAGGTCGTAGTCTTAGTCTCAGTCTTAGTCTCAGTCTTAGTCTCAGTCTTAGTCTCAGTCTTAGTCTCAGTCTTCGTGTTTGTTTGTTTGCAGCTCAAAGTCGTCCAGCTAGCTGCTAATGCTAACACAGGAAGGTCACTGAGACAAACTGTCTTAAAACAACCGACACGAGTCAAACGGCGGGAAAGTTACCGGAGTGCTCGCCGTGTCCGTGTCCCGCCGCCGCAGAGAGCTGCCGCCGGTCCCGGGTCAGGTCCCGGTTCAGAGACCGGAGAGGAAACCGGAGCGCCTGAGAGAGCCGAGCGAGAGCCGCCATTTTCCTGTCTGAGAGACGAAGGGGACCGGAAGCAGTTTGTAAAGACAGAGGTCACGTGACGGCGAGGCCGCGTCATGAGGCGGCGACACAGCGCGGGAAAACAGAGATTAACAAAAATGATTAATTATTATTTTATATTTTAATTACACTGAATAATGTTAGTCTGCATGATTCTTACTGAAGCTGCAGTTCCTCTAACGTCCACCTGAGGCTGGCTCCAGCAGTGAGTCAGTCTCCATAAGTCCCCATGTCCAAATGTCCAACTTCACAGCAGAAATAAACATGTTTACAGCCTGGTACAAAAAACTGTTTTGGTCTCTGTAGCTAATTTCCCCGTTCATGACAACTGTACTGAGCTAACAACGAGCTAACAGCAAGCTAACAGCAAGCTAACAACAAGCTAACAATGAGCTAACAGCAAGCTAACAACAAGCTAATATAAGCTAACAACATGCTAAAACAAGCTAACAGCAAGCTAACAACAAGCTAACTACAAGCTAACAATGAGCTAACAATGAGCTAAAACAAGTTAACAACAAGTTAAAACAAGCTAACAACATGCTACAACAAGCTAACAACAAGTTAAAACAAGCTAACAACAAGCTAACAATGAGCTAACAACAAGCTAACAACAAGATAACAACGAGCTAACATAAGCTAACAACATGCTAAAACAAGCTAACAACAAGCTAACAACAAGATAACAACGAGCTAACATAAGCTAACAGCAAGCTAACAACAAGCTAACAATGAGCTAAAACAAGCTAACAACAAGTTAAAACAAGCTAGCAACAAGCTAACAACAAGCTAACAATGAGCTAAAACAAGCTAACAATGAGCTAAAACAAGTTAACAACAAGTTAAAACAAGCTAGCAACAAGCTAACAACAAGCTAACAATGAGCAAAAACAAGCTAAAACAAGTTAAAACAAGCTAACAACAAGCTAACAATGAGCTAAAACAAGCTAGCAATAAGCTAACAATGAGCTAAAACAAGCTAACAATAAGCTAGTGTTTATTGTGCAGGTTATAGATATTTCTGTCTGTTTATTGTGTGTGTGTATTTGACTGTTTGTTTTTTGCCCTTTCTACTTTTTTCTAATTCTGTAGTGTACGCTTCACTTTCCTCTGCTGCTGTAACAAGTAAATTTCCCCATGGTGGGATGAATAAAGTATATCTAATCTAATCTAAAACAAGCTAACAACAAGCTAAAAGAAGCTAACAGGCTAACAACAAACTAAAAGAAGCTAACAAGCTAACAACAAGCTAAAAGAAGCTAACAACAGGCTAAAAGAAGCTAACAGGCTAACAACAAGCTAACAATGACTAAAACAAGATAAAGTAGTAACCTCTGTGGCTCTAATAATACTCAATCATTTTTTAAGACATATTTTTTGGTCTTTTCAAACTTTTTTTATTTTGACAGAGACAGCCGAAGAGTAACGGAGAGAGAGAGAGAGATGGGAACGACATTTGGGAAAGAGCCACAGGTCGGATTCGAACCCTTATACAGGACTTTGTTTTATTATTACACATGGCATTGATCTATTAATGATACATATAATCTGGATTCTTGTTTTATCAGAATTGTTTTATTTTTTTGCTATACAACACACATACGCATAATATTATTCTTGGTTGACTTTAACTTTGCTACACACGAGTTTGATTTGTTCTTGTAGGTTGTTTTCATTTTGTTTGTTATTGTTTTGTACTCATAATATTGTGATTTTGTTTTTTGACTTTGTTTGACACATAATTTTAGTTTGTTTTATTCTACATATAATCAGTATAATGTAACCACCAATGCAGGCCATTGTGTGATCGCCCGTGTTAAACATATAATCAAAAAGCATTGAAGATTTTATGATTATAAGAAAGTACAGGACATTTGGGTCCAGATCTGGTGATTGTACTATGTAACAGTGATGTGGGAATGACGTAAAGATGGGTATAAAAGGTTGTGAAAAGTAAAAGTAAAGGTTCGTTCGGATTCGCAAGCAGCTGTCTCCGTGTTGTTATTTCATTGCGTTCTGGAAGATTTTCTCCACAACAACTTCCGCGGCAAAGACTGAGCCTTCGTACACGGGGGGCGGCCCGACCAACTGAGCTAACCAACACCCCAAATTTCTAATTATATTTAATATTTAATTAATAATGAGCTAAAACAAGATAACAACAATTTAACAACCAAGCAGTAACCTCTGTGGCTGGTAAATGAAGCCAATGTGGAAGTACCAAAAACTGCAGTTCCTCTAACGTCCACTTGAGGCTGGCTCCAGAAGTGAGTCAGTCTCCATAAGTCCCCATGTTCAAATGTCCAACTTCACAGCATAAATAAACATGTTTACAGCCTGGTACATAAAGCTCACTAATACAAACATAGCCATCTATTAAAATGCAGAGAATAAGATAGTTCACAACCTTTGGGGTCATGTCCCACAAATGTTACATTAATTTTTCAGACGAATGAATGTGCGCGTACACGTCATGATATCAATGAAACAACCTCCCACTTCCTGTCCGTTAACGAGGATAAATAACGAGTGAACAACCTGGAAACATTTTGAGGTTCAGCAGCGTTTCTCTTTAAAAGGGGAGGACGGTCTGCGGTCTCACGGTCAGAGTCCAGTTCAGAGACATTCAGAGGTTTTCTGGTGGATCGCGGTGAGTCCCGAACGTTGGTTTTGTTGGAGTTCACCTTTAAGATGTAAAGTTTTCAACGTTTATAGAAACATGTAGAAATGTGCTTTAATTCAGTGTGACACTTTAAAAACAGCTTAAATTAAACTCGTCTGTTTACAGATAAAAACAACACTTTAATATTAAAATGTGTCTTCTGTGAGGTATGAAGTGAAATTAGCTCCATATCTTTGTAATAAACTGTACATAAAGACAGAAGTCTGTTATTTATCGAGCCGTTAATCGTTAACTAAAGCAGATTTAGGTGACCTCTTCCTCGCCGTTGAACTCTGGACTGTTTATTGTCAGATTATATTAAATCAAACGTCCTTTTTCCAGAAGAATCTGTCAGAATGGATGCAGAGTATCACCAGTTTGGGTCACCTGACAGCAGCCCGGTCCATGCAGGCGACAGAACGACGCCACGGACAGGTACGATGCGTGATGTGACTCGTCAATGAGGGCGTGAGGTCATGAAATAACACCTGCGGATGGTTACAGGTCTGAGGAGGATGGTGGGATACGTCCTGTACGGAGTCCTCGTGCTGCTGCTGTTGATCCTGCTGATGGTCACCGGGATTAAATGTACGGCCGTGAACATTTTTATATTCATACAAACGTCGTTTGTCTGATGGCGTAACGTGTTTTTGTGTCCAGTCACTCAGGTAAATCAGGAGATCTCTGGCATCAAACTTCACCTGGAGAGAATCGGACAAGCGCCTTCAGGTCAGGAGACTTCTTCAGCGACGTGATGATGATGACGATGATGCATGATGACATACAGGTGATAGTTCTGTTTCTTTCCAATCTAAAGGTGTGACCGTGCAGGTGAAGAAACTCGTCCCTGTTAAAGGTAAGCCAACTTTAAACCGTTAAAATCTGATTTCTCTGAGGGTTTTCTGGGCGTTTCTTGCATCTTCATCTCTGCAGGAACGTGTCGCGAGCGCTGGGTGTCCTTCCAGAGAAGCTGCTACCTGCTGTCCACCAACGCCGTCACCTGGAACGAAGCCGAGAAGCAATGTCAGACACTTGGAGGACACCTGGTGGTCCTGAACAACGTGGAGGAACTGGTGAGAGCTAACAGCCGAACATCAACAAGGTCTCCAACAGCCCAGCTCGACTTACGTATTGTCCAGCTCCTGTTCTGGCACGACACTGGCTCTTCTCCCCATTCAGGCCTTAAAATGACACGTTTGTATTTCATTGTTCTTCCAGGACTACCTGTCGGGAATCGTTGAAGTCCACTATAACTACTGGATCGGACTGGTGGAGCGGGAACATGAGGGACACTGGAGCTGGGTGGACGGGACCAACTTCAACTCAACCGCAACGTGAGCGCAAACGTTAAACGTGAAGTTTAAGAAATCACAAAGAAACGTTGTGAAATGTTGTTTGTACATTTGCGTTCAGTTTCTGGGATGACGGTCAGCCGGACGACTGGGACTACAGGGTGAACGGAGAGGACTGCGGGCAGCTTCACGCCTCCGAGGTACGAAAACGCAAGCTGTGGAACGACGCGGCGTGTAACCTGAAGTATCAGTACATCTGTGAAACCACGGCCTGAGAGGAAGACTGACGCCTCATGGGAAATGATGTTTGTAATCACGTGATCATATGAAGAGCTTCTGTATGTGTGAGGCAATAAAACATGAATATGACGACGCCTGCTCTCCTTTATTGATCTTATGGACCGCTCCGATCAGAGGGAGTCAGTCCAAAACTTAATTAACGAGCTGGAATGTTGTTGAAATGACTGAACGTTGTTTTAAAGATAATTTTTTCAAGCTTTATTTGACAGAGACAGCTTGAAGAAATCACAAAATGGGAATTAAAATTCAGTGAAACGAAGCGACGTACTGGAGGAGGAGCCGTGAGTCTGATTCCTCAGACGAGGAACAACGTGTGCCTCATTATGCAACATGTATGTTTACATACACACTTTAACCACGCCGCGTCAGGAGCAGCGTGCACTGGAAAGTGGTGTGAACGCAACGTGTTGACACAGCTGACTGTTGGACAGTTACTCTACACACTGAGCGATGATCTACACACACAAATCTGAACATGAAGGAGACAAAAACTTTCCAGTTTCTGACCTGAACTCTTAAAAACACGTTTTTAAAGGAAGTTTGGTTGATTCTCAAGACGTCTTTGTGCAGTTTTACTTCATAAATACAGTTTATTATGATTATTTTTACTCCAGAGGCGAGTTTCTTAGAAACAGAAGATCAGATTATGATTTTTAATTAACAAAACAGTTGCATGATTGAGTTTCAGAGGTCGTACATGAACCAAAAATATAAAAAAAAATACAGTCTAACAGTCGTTTTCTTGACTTTGGTATAGTTTCAGCTGTTAGGCACGCTGATCCTGAACAAAGCACCAAACATCGTTAAACTACCAGTTTAATTAGATGTATCTGACACTTTCCTTAAACTCTGTTCAGCAGCTTCTCCACAGAGAAAACTCAAAGCCGGAGGCGTTACAAATACGTGTTGAGACGAATAAAGAAATCTCACCAGATGTAGGAATTCTGTCAAGTTGACAGTCTGAGTTCGAGTCCCACCCTCGTGTCTTATCACTTCCCGTCCTATAAGAAGAGGCTGCAGTGACGTTCAGGTCCTTTAGACCGCAGTCATGAAGCTCACCGCTCCTCTGCTGCTGCTGCTCGCCGGTGAGAAACAGACTCAGCCGTCAGTGAGTTCTCCTTCTTTGACTTGATCTTCATTCTTCTGTTTTCGCCTCCAGCTCACGCGGTCAGCGGCACTCTCCTGCCCAGAGCCTTGTGGCAGTTTGGCACAATGATCCAGTGCGCTCAGCCCGGCGTGAACCCGTTCCTGTACAATAACTATGGCTGCTGGTGCGGCTTCGGCGGGAAGGGCACGCCTCTAGATGACGTGGACAGGTGAGGAAACACTTCAGTGTTCTCACTCCTGATTGGTGGACTCCTCTCTGATCATGCATGGTGTGTTTCAGGTGCTGTGAAGTTCACGACAGATGTTACCGAGCCAGCCGATTGGCCCCCGGATGCACTGCTGTCACCGACCTTCCTTATGTCCTCGTTTATGACTTCAGCTGTTCCAACGAGAAGGTCACCTGCTCAGGTAAGACTCAACACTCACACATTTATGTGTCAAGGGAATTTATACAGAACAAATAATTAATTTACAGTAAAATACTGTAATATTTCTTTTTTATACACCGTGCACGTGGTAACTTTTGATTTAAAACAAAGTTGACGCTACAGAAAAAGACAAAAATCTTTAAATCTACCTGCATAAAAACACCTTTTCCCTGTTTTAGTGTTCCAGCTCATCCTACATATACATACATATATATATATATATATATATGTATATGTATGTATGTATGTAGGATGACTGTGTGCAAAAAAAAGGCCTGTCTGCCTGTTTTTAAGCCGCTGTCGTTCACTTCCTGTCTCCACAGCCTCCAACAATAAGTGCCAGGCTGCCGTGTGCGAGTGCGACCGCGTGGCGGCTCACTGCTTCGCTCAGCACGAATACAACCCCGAACACAAGAACCTGGACCCCAAAGAACACTGCGTCAACTGAGACATGCAAAGACAACAAACAGGAGAGAGACGACGGATCAAATCAAAGTTTAATTAAAGGTTTAAAATGAAGATTTTGTGGAATAAAATGTGAGATTCTCGTTTGCAGCTTGAAGTTCAGAGCTCCTCCGTGTCCTCGTGTCTGTTTGCTCACGTCTGCAGCCGAGCTTATCTCAGCTTTATCGGACAGATCACAACAAGAAGCTCAACAAAAGGTCAAAGGTCACGTGAAGCTTGTGGTCGGATCATAAATGTACAAATATTCTGCAGAACTTTAAAAAAAACATTTAAATTGATCATTAAGGTACAAAAACAACAATTAGCAGCAACAACAGTCAAATGATTATAACTTCAAAATAAGAGCGCGGCTCTGTGGATTATATGGGCTTGTAGAGGAGAGTGGTCACGTACTTCTTCTTGTATCGGTGCGTCGCGCTGAGAACCATCACGCCGTCCTGAAACACAGAGACAAGACGAACCATCAGCCACCGCCACCAAAACACTATGAGTGGATCAGCTAACGCAATCTATGAAGCTAACTTATGTAATGCCCAGCTCCTGTTCTGGCACGACACTAAGCCTGTAAAGCTCTTCTTCTTCCCGGTGGTCCAAAACGTCTGTGGTACAAACACTAACACACCCCGGTGCCCTGAGCTCACAGTCCGGCTAACAAACCGAGCTAACAGCAGCTAACAAACTGTGCTAACACGAGCTAACAGACTGAGCTAACAGCAGCTAACAAACTGAGCTAACAGCAGCTAACAAACTGAGCTAACAGCAGCTAACAAACCAAGCTAACAGCAGCTATCATGCTGAGCTAACATGAGCTAACAGCAGCTAACAGACTGAGCTAACATGAGCTAACAGACTGAGCTAACATGAGCTAACAGACTGAGCTAACATGAGCTAACAGCAGCTAACAAACTGAGCTAACAGCAGCTAACAAACTGAGCTAACATGAGTTAACAGACTGAGCTAACATGAGCTAACAGCAGCTAACAAATTGAGCTAACAGCAGCTAACAAACTGAGCTAACAGCAGCTAACAAACTGAGCTAACATGAGCTAACAGACTGAGCTAACATGAGCTAACAGCAGCTAACAAATTGAGCTAACAGCAGCTAACAAACTGAGCTAACAGCAGCTAACAAACTGTGCTAACACGAGCTAACAGCAGCTAACAAATTGAGCTAACAGCAGCTAACAGACTGAGCTAACATGAGCTAACAGCAGCTAACAAACTGAGCTAACATGAGCTAACAGACTGAGCTAACAGCAGCTAACAAATTGAGCTAACAGCAGCTGACAGACTGAGCTAACATGAGCTAACAGCAGCTAACAGACTGAGCTAACATGAGCTAACAGCAGCTAACAAACTGAGCTAACATGAGCTAACAGGCTGAGCTAACAGCAACTAACAAACTGTGCTAACAGCAGCTAACAAATTGAGCTAACAGCAGCTAACAGACTGAGCTAACATGAGCTAACAGCAGCTAACAGACTGAGCTAACATGAGCTAACAGCAGCTAACAAACTGAGCTAACATGAGCTAACAGCAGCTAACAGACTGAGTTAACATGAGCTAACAGCAGCTAACAGACTGAGCTAACATGAGCTAACAGCAGCTAACAAACTGAGCTAACGTGAGCTAACAGCAGCTAACAGACTGAGCTAACATGAGCTAACAGCAGCTAGCAGACTGAGCTAACAGGAGCTAACAGCAGCTACAGCTGTCAGCAGTTTACTTCACTGTCCATCATAAACTCTGTAAATCACAGAGAGTTGAGGCGGAGCAGCCGGAGGACATCAGAGGGAAAACCAGAAAACATTTCCTCCATAAAATATGATCCAGTTTCACCAGAATCACTGAAATAGTTGCTGCTGTGTGTGTGTGTGAGTGTGTCTGTGTGTGTGTGTGTTTGGTGTGTGTGTGTGTGTGTGTGTGTGTGTGTGTGTGTGTGTTTGGTGTTGTGTGTGTGTGTGTGTGTGTGTGTGTGTGTGTGTGTGTGTGTGTGACTCAGACAGGTAAAGCACGTGTTGTTGTTTACCTTGATGGAGAGGGCGTACAGGTGGTTGAGCATCACGTGGTTCGGTTCTGGAAGCAGCGTTGGGTCGCACTGGTTCAGATTCAGAGACAGAGGATGAGTTTAACGGGTCCGCACGGCGCCGTGTCAGGCTGCCGTCGTTCATACTCACAGAGATGCCGGTGTCCTTGTTGAGCAGCACCTGCAGCAGGTGAGGAGGTAAGAACGGAGGATGCTTGAGTTTGTCGTCTGATCTGATCACGTACGCATCCTGTTGGTACGGACCGGGAGGCGAACTGGACAGGTCTGTGAGAGAGTGGTCACAT
>JAFMOB010000672.1:650571-700495 GCA_018985215.1 Larimichthys polyactis
TGAGCAATGTAACCTTTAAATAACACTCATGGTGTTTTACTATAATGTCAGCAGGAAAACCAGGAGTCTGGATGAATTCGCTGACGTTAGACAGGACTTTGATATGTTATGATGTTATGTAACGTTAGCTTTGGACTCCATGTCTATGCTTACGTCCTCTTCACTCTGTTCGAGCGGGCTCAGCAGCCTCTACAGACATAATGGCAGAGGAGAACAGAGTGAAGAGGACGCTGACGGAAGCTAAGTAGCCTGTACTAGTCAGTAATATTAGCTGGCTGCCATGTCTTGTGTTGTTGACGTTTTAGTTTCTGATCTAAATCCACAACGTTGCTTTACCCGTGCACGAGCTCTCCTGCACGCCGCTCCTTCATTTCGCCTCACAAACAAACAATCATCACATATCCAAAAAATCACAGTTAAAACAACAAAACGACAAAGTAAGAAAACGTTTCTTCGTCCCTCCGCAGAGACTCGAAGTGTTTCGACTCTGAAGCAGCTTCTTAAACGCCGTCGCAGAACCGCGACGTCAAACACAGCCAAATGTTCTCGACCCTCCCTCGTGTGAAACTTTCCAATCGTACCTTCACTCGCCAAAGAAACAGTCATATTTACAATATCTTACAGAATTGTACAGCTCATGTCGGCCTAACTGTGACTAACGACCATTATTAGTGTAACAAGTCTTTGTTAAAAACCTACCAAGATATACACTTTGTGACACATTTTCAAGAAATAGTATTAATCACAAATGTTTTGTTAAAATTCAGTATGAACTACTGACAAATATACAGTTTTTCCAGTACAAATCACAGCTCCAAACGTCGTCGGAGGTCAAATAACCCGATAAAACAGAAACAGAAACGACGCAGCCGTCACAAAAAGAAACATAAAAACCAAAAACACTAAAATACAGCATCTGTATGTGTCGCTAGTACATGTAGTGATAAACTTCTCACTCGTCTTACAAACTTCTTCTTCTCAGGAGGTTTAGTGAGGCGTCAGTAGAGTCGGCTGGGTTCAGGCTGACACCGGGTGGTGGTGGTGGTGGTGGAGGGGTGGAGGTTTCCTCCCCTCTTCAGGCCGGAGAGAGGTGAGGTGGGCCGGTTTGGACCGAGACAGGCCAGATCAGCTCCAAAGCAGCTTCAACTCCTTCCAGCTCTCAGTCTGCAGCTCTGCACTGAAACAAACAGACGTCCGGGTTACTCACATGGTCAGCGTCACGTGAAACAAGACGACGGGGCAGGAAGACGGCTGACTTACGCTCTCAGTGGTAGCCGTTAGTGAACGCCGTGGCGATCAACGGGCCCTGTGGAGGCAAACACACAAATTTAAAGTCCACTGTTTGTTTAAATATATCATAAAACACCTGGTACAGGTTACCGCCTAGAGTCAGAGGAGACGACTCTCACGTGTCCAGTAATTAAAAGTCTACACCCAGTTAGCTTTTCTTAGCATAAAAATTGGACTACTCCTGGCCATGTTAAATTCTGCCCGGCAACCAGCTGCTGTTATTTGTTGCTCTGCTCTGATTGGTCGACTGCTGTGGAGCCGACTGACCGTGCTGAGAGACAGAAAGCCTTGAAAGTAACCGTCAAACAACAGACATCTGTCAACAAGCCGTAGGTCGTATCAATAAACAAACGTGATCATCAGCATCCTGAAGTCTTCCTGAACGTCTACATGTATAATGTGTGTGGACAAAGTTAGAAATATGTCCTGTAGAGCGAGGTAAAGAACTGGTACGTCTGCCTTCGTCTGCTCTCTGTTAACATGGAGTGAATGTGATCCTGACACGTCTGAGCTCACAGAGCCAAAACTAAAAGTGTGACGGCTTCAGCAGCAACATGTGAGCGAGCAGCACGACGTGTTACATTTTCCCGCTCTTTTTGGTATCATTCCCAATCAAGGCGCCATTTTGATTTAATTTTTGTGTATTTGCGGGAGGACGCTAAATAAACACACAGAAGAAGAAGTATGTAAATAGTCTTTGTGCTCAGTCAGGCACACTAATTTAAGTTAACTTCAGTACAGAGGTCATCTTACCCCCAGACTGTGGCTGAATCCGGTGCTCGGTGCCGGGCTTGCAGCGCTAAGGTAACTGTTGACAGCAGACTCCTGGCTGGCTGTCCCATAAAGGTCCGCCATCGGACCCGGGCTGCTCGTACCTAAGAATCCAGCTGAGCGAGACGGGGTGGAGCCTGAAAAGAAAACACAAGACAATGTCAGTGTTGTTACAGTGTCTTTCAGCTTGTTTTGGTTCAGTCAAAGACAGTCTAACTGTGTTCACTGTTAGACTGGACACTGCCGGTTCAGAGGTTCTGTCGCTGTGTTCACTGTTAGACTGGACACTGCTGGTTCAGAGGTTCTGTCGCTGTGTTCACTGTTAGACTGGACACTGCCGGTTCAGAGGTTCTGTCGCTGTGTTCACTGTTAGACTGGACACTGCCGGTTCAGAGGTTCTGTCGCTGTGTTCACTGTTAGACTGGACACTGCCGGTTCAGAGGTTCTGTCGCTGTGTTCACTGTTTGACTGGACACTGCCGGTTCAGAGGTTCTGTCGCTGTGTTCACTGTTAGACTGGACACTGCCGGTTCAGAGGTTCTGACGCTGTGTTCACTGTTAGACTGGACACTGCCGGTTCAGAGGTTCTGTCGCTGTGTTCACTGTTAGAC
Source organism: Larimichthys polyactis (assembly GCA_018985215.1). Lineage (NCBI taxonomy): Eukaryota > Metazoa > Chordata > Actinopteri > Sciaenidae > Larimichthys > Larimichthys polyactis. The sequence continues at coordinate 653,243 of JAFMOB010000672.1, forward strand.
TGGACACTGCCGGTTCAGAGGTTCTGACGCTGTGTTCACTGTTAGACTGGACACTGCTGGTTCAGAGGTTCTGACGCTGTGTTCACTGTTAGACTGGACACTGCTGGTTTAGAGGTTCTGACGCTGTGTTCACTGTTAGACTGGACACTGTTGGTTCAGAGGTTCTGTCGCTGTGTTCACTGTTAGACTGGACACTGCTGGTTCAGAGGTTCTGTCGCTGTGTTCACTGTTAGACTGGACACTGGGTTTAGAGGTTCTGTTCGGTCCCGGGTCCGGATGTGTTTTAATATTTAATGTACGTACCTCTAACTACTGCTGCTGCCGCCGCCGCTGCCGCCATTGGTCCATACGCTGTGAGAGGAATCGCTAAAGAGACGGAAGAGAGAAGATTCAAAGTGTTGGTGAACGTGTTGACAACATGTTACTGTCAGCAGTCCTTCAGACAGACACCGAGGAGGACCGACAAACACAAACATGCAAACCAACCAACTGATTGTGTGATTGATGCTAACGTGCTAACGTGACGTGTAGCAGACTGACAACATGCTGCTTGTAAAGTCCAGAGGAGGGACTGACTGACCTGTGAGCTCAGGGGGGTGGGGTGAAGTCAGAAGGGGGGTCCTCTCTAAGTGGAACTCTAAAATAGAAACATCAGAGTGCTGTTGAGACAAACACCACCACATACATACATACATACATACATACATGTGTACAGGCAGGGAAACACCTCACAGGTGAGGACAGGTGAGCTGTACATGGTGGCATACACAACAGGGTTTGAGGAAACAGGAAGTTAAGGGTCCACGACGTGGTGTTAAAATCATTAGAAATACATTAAAACTGTCAAACAAACAAAGTTCATGTTGATGTGAAACGTCTGATTTCAGATAAAGTTCATGCACACACACACACTCACACACACACACACAGACACACACACTCACACACACACACACACACACACACACACACACTCACACACACACACACACGAGCAGTAGATTATTTCCACTCCTTGATATTTACAAGCAGCCATTTACACTGTGCGTCAATGGAAACATGTGTGTATTTGTGACAGGTTTGTTTATGTGTGAGTTCATGAGCACGGACACCAAAATCATCCTCAGTGAAGCAGTCAGGTGTGGGTGACACAACGACCAGGTCGATATTCGTGTTCTTGACTCGATCTTTTTAAAAAGTTGTTTGTCGTCTGGTGAACACACCTGACAAAGTCTGAATTCAGCTTTAAAACCTGGAAGTAGTCGCTGGTAGCCGAAGAGAATTATCGTAAAACAGTTTGAAGACTTTGAACACGTGGAGTCAGAGGGTCAAACAGTTTTTCAGGATTTTGTGGGCGGTCCTTAAAGGGCGGCTCGATGACACGCTGAGGCCTACGAGGATGATTTTAGTGTCATCATGGTTTATCTACAGCGGCTGTCTGAACATGTTCACGTGTTCATGAGCAGAGTGTGTGCTGTCATTACCAGGAAACTGGTAGGTGTATCCAGGAGTGATGCCGGCGTAGCTCCGACTGGTGTAGGTGGCGGTCTGGAAGCCCGGATAACCTGCGGAAAGAAAATCAGTGTTCAGCAAAGGCTGAAAGACAGACGGCGAGCGGGGCTGTCTGCTGTTGGTCACCTTGTTGATGTTTTGAGGATAAGTTTCCTTCATGAACCAGACAAACCTGAATCACAGTCAGGTATCAGAGCAGACTCAGGTGTGTGTGCTTGTGCTGCCCCCTGTCAGTGAAGCCCGGTAACAGTCTGTGATATTCTACACCTGAGCTCTGGATTTCTTCACACGACCGGACTGAGCAGGTTACTGCCTTTGTCTCGGGTTACACACAGATTTCCTTTGTATAGACGCTGACGCCTGGAGAGCTGACCTCAGGTGTGGTTCGGTGGCTTCCTGTGGGTCTTTTTTGAACGTTTGAACAACAAGAGAAGAAATGTTTCAACTTATAACGAAGATTTGACTGACTTTCTATCTCCAAACCTTAAAATAAAGAGAAAATCCTTTCACGTCTAACCACAGCTGCTGTTCTCAGTCTGGACACTAGGTGGCAGCAGTGTCAAAGCTCAGTTCAGCTTCAGCTGCACAAAGAAGTCCTGACAACTTTAGTTTAATTAAAATCTGTTAACGAGCTCGCTGCATCGTTAGTGTTCAGGCAGGTGAGAGGATCAGAGGTGTTAAAGGGCCGGTACGCTGATTTTTACGCTGAGGTGGAAACATCCAGGGAGTTTTATTTAGGCGACCTCAGCTTTGAGTTTGAGGCAGGTGCATTATGGGGAATGTAGGACGTTCTAATCCAACAAATATATACAAATAATTAACTGTTTAGACAAAATGGCAGATAGCTGCTGTCTGACTGGAGGTACTGAAGTCACCGGTTGTTTTGGTCCGTTATCTCCTTCAAACCCACCAGGAGCGTTTGAGCTACGTAATTAAATGTTTCTCCGTGTGTCTGACTCCCTGTCAGCTCGAGCTGCTCGCGGCGTCCGTTAAAATAGAACAGGCGCGGAGACACGCTTCTGGGACCGGACCACGGAGCTTCTGGGGTGAATAGCTCTGGGAATTAACCATAAGTGACGAGGAGACGAGGAGAGGAGGATGGGTTAACCATGCTGAACTTTGGTACCCAGCGGCGAGACCAAGAACACGTATAAAAACTACTTCATATATCTGTGAATACTGTCTGTACTTCTGTCCACTTTCATCGTAGCGGTGCTGTGAGCAAAGATAAAGATACATGTCGACATCGTCAATGGCAAAGCTCAGTGTGGGGGCCGTCCTGACGCTGGTTTCTTTGTACCAGGCTGTAAACATGTTTATTTCTGCTGTGAAGTTGGACATTTGGACATGGGGACTTATGGGGACTGACTCACTTCTGGAGCCAGCCTCAAGTGGACGTTAGAGGAACTGCAGTTTGTGGTACTTCTTCTGAAAGTTGGAGTTTGTTTGCATATCTTTGGGTTGGTGGTATTAGTTGGTGGAGTCTTCGGTGTTTGTTTGAACGTGAATCAGTCTTGCGACCTTTAAAGGCAGCTGCTGATGATCAATACCGCCTTACCCAGCATGCCGATGCCCAGCATGAAGGCGTCCATTCCGTAGGGCATCACACGAGAGCGCCCCCTGGCTGAGCCCGTGGGGGACATCACCTCCTTGGGTTGAGCTTTCTTACACTCCACCTGTTCAAGAGTAAAAAAAAACAAATCAGGACTTTGGCGGCGTTTTCGAGACGTGGCGGCGTCAAAGTCGAGTTGTGGCGCTCACCATTTTGTTGTTGATCTCGTGGAAGTGGATCTCGCAAACCTTCTCCACCACGTCCTCGTTCTCGAACGTCACGAAGCCGAACCCTGGCGGGGCGAGGGAGCACAGGGCGGGTTCAGAAACATTTCACACAGGCACAGTCGGCCTCGCCAGTAATCAGCGCTGTAATAGCCGCTTAACACATTTGCCCCCCTCCTCCCCCCTTCTCCACCTTCCTCCACCTTCCTCCACCTTCCCTTCCTGACCAGAAGGTCTGGGGCAAAGCCGGTAGGCTGTCATAATCGATCAGTACCCAGGATGGGGAGGAGGCGCTTAAGGAGGCTTTATCCTGATCCAGATTAACGGACTGGCTAATTAGACTAGCCCCGTTCGTCTCCTTCCAGCTCAGCCCACAGGAAGGAGGCCTCGCGGGGGGGAGGAGGAGGCGATCGATAGATACCGAGTGGAAGGAGCGGAGAAGGAGAAGGTCAGTCCGACTCACCTCGGTGTCTGTTGGTGGTCTTGTCGAACATGAGCATGGCGTCGTCGACCTGCAGACACGAGAAACAACAAGACAGTTTTTTTAGGTTGCCACGCGGCATATTGCCTGACCTCAGCCCCCGTCTCAAGTTCTGCAGGGAGGCTCGGCAACAGATGGACGGAGAGGAGGAGGAGGAGGAGGAGGAGGAGGAGGGGAGCGACAGGTTACAAAGAGGGAGGCCGAGGGGGCAAAATATGAAGGAGTACTGTACGCAGACGAAGTTAAGAGGGAGAGCGGATAATCCAGCTGCCTCCTTCAGAGTTTGACATTCTCGTGGCAACGGCACAAAAAGTCCAAATAAAAGAGGCCGAGCCAACATCAAACACGAGACACAAAGGTGAATCCTGTGGGCAGGTGGAGGCTCGATGAGAGGAGGAGCTGATAGGAGGAGAGGACAGGTGGAGATACGGTGAAAGAGAGGACGGAGAGTCCCGCGAAAAGCAGAGAGAGAATGGGTCAAAGTGGAAAGGGAGGAGAAAGACGAGACAAAGGCAGAACAAAGAGGCCTGGAGGAGGCTTTGTTTGTTGGCACAGTCAGCCATAATTCCTCCTCCTCCTCCTCCTCCTCCTCCTCGACTCCCTTTGACCTCCGGCCTGGCCTCCCTTTATAGAGCAGAGACACAGGTGTCTATTCGACACAAACACACACATATAAACACACACACACACACACACACAGAGCAGCACACTCAGTTTTTTGTGTCAGACTTGTTTACACTCCGCAGAGGTCCAAATAAACGTTCGGTAAATGAATCTGAGCTCTATAATAAGTTTACTGGATGTGATCCACACACACACACACACACACACACACTGTGCTAACACACTGTGTGTGTGTGTGTGTGTGTGTGTGTGTGTGTGTGTGTGTGTGTGTGTGTGTGTGTGTGTGTGCCTCAGGGCAGTTTGCCTCCACAAAGGTCAAAGGTGACTGAAGAGTGTCAGATTGAAAGAAGAGCCTCTCACTGCAGGCTGACTAACAGATGTTAAATCCTGTTGATGCTACACTGACTGTGTGCAGGCAGGTCTGCAGCTGCTGTTAGCTCATGTTAGCTCCGTTTGTCAGCCGGGCTGCCTGGTCTGTGAGCTCAGAGCCCCGGGGCAGTGTCAGTGTTTGTACCACAGGAGTTTCGGACCAACAAGAAGAAGAGGAGGAGGTTTACAGGCCCGGTGTCGTGCCAGAACAGGAGCTGGACAATACATAGGTTAGCATCATGGATCGCGTTAGCTGCTGAAGCTATAAATAGCTTATACACTTATACTGTGTTGCTAACGAGAAGGTTAGCAAGCAAACCAGGAGTCTGGATGAATTAGCATTTTAACGTTAGCCAGCTAAAACCACAATATGGCAACATGTTTCACAGGCTCAGCAGCCTCTACGGACGTAATGGCAGAGGAGAGGAGAGCGAAGAGGACGCTGACGGAGGAAGCTAAGCTTCTTGTTGATGGACGTTCTTTAGTTTCTGTTTGTTTTTTATTTCTGATCATTTTTGTCTCAAATTAAAGAGGAAGTTTAAACAAAAACAACTCGTGGACGAGCGACTGACGAATATCGTCCAGACTGGACGTCCGTCTCTCAGACGACCGTCTCGAGTCCGTTAACTGTCTCTGAATCTCGTTAATAAATGAACCAAACTTTGGGGATCAAACTTGAAAGTCCAAACACGGACATCACAACATGGCCTTCACTTCCTGCAGTTCATTTCACATCATCGCTTTGATATTTGGAACCCGGCGGACAATATTCCCTCTCATCTCCTTCCCCGTTATCCCCGAGCCCATCCCTCTTCTCTCCACGCTCTCTCCCTTTGTCCTCACCAGGACGGGACACAAAAGGTCCAGTGAGGCAGTCTAATCAGGAACTTCCATGGATGGCTGGAGCCTACATTTCACCGTCCATCCCTCGATATCTCTGTCGGCAAAATTCATCTCCACGTTATGATTGAGGAGGGAGCGCGGGGAGAAACCGGAGACCCTCGAAAGAGAGAGAAGCTTTCCGAAACGCCGGAGAGCGTTCACGGGTTTGACTTTGAAAACTTTGCTGCATGTTTATCGAGCTTCACGCGTCTCTGACGAGCTTTTGTTCAAACTTTAACGAACGCCGAGCGACTCCTCCGTCCACTCTCTGCTTATTGTTGCTAAACTCCTGAGTCTGACCCCCACCCGACACTCACATGCTAACACCCCCCTCCGACAGCACCACCACCTCCTTCAGAACAAAAACCCCCTTACCCGCAGAATTACTTGGGGACAATGGGCAAGCCAGGTCACCACGGTAACGGGCCCGGAGAGGGGGGTTGTGGGTAGGAGCAGCTGTTACATCAGATTAATTCAGATTCTGATAATCCCTCCTCCTTCCTCACTACAAAACTTTTCTACCCCCGTCCTCGCCTCCTCGCCTCCTCCTCTTCAAGTCCCCCCGAACTTCGCCTGCTGCTCTCCGGAGCCTCTCGGCCTCGTTATTCTTCCTCCTCGCTGTAACCCCTTCACGTCCGACCGCAACGTTAACTCACCTTCCCGAACTGGTCGAAGTACTGCTTCACGTCCTCGATGGTCGTGTTCACCGACAGGCCGCCCACAAAGATCTTCTTAGTCCGAGTCACCAACTGTGAGAGGAAGAAAGTGAGTTCAGTTTTAATTACACGACTCGTCAAAAGAGAGATTCATCTGATCGACGGCCGAGTTCAGAAAACTCTGAAATCTGAGAAACTCATAAAAAACAAACAAATCTCAATTCTTGGTTTCAAACTTTGCAACTATTGATTATTTTCATTGACTGATCGATTGTTTCGGAAAACGTCCTCAGATCAAAAATACAGTGGTCCCTTGTTTATCGCGGGCAGTACTCGAGTTGAGGGGGGATGGGGGGGGATGGCATCCCCCCTGTGGGGAAAATGGTCAAAATCATCCCTCTTCTAAAATGGTCATCCCTTCTTATGTCAGCGGTTTTCAAAGTGTGAGGCGCGCCTCCCTTGGGGGGCGCCAGAGGACTTCAGGGGAGGCGCGGCGGGGGAAAAAATAAAAATATATCTTACAAAGATATGTGTCTCATCACTGTGCGATGAAAACTCGGCGAGCTAGCCGCTAAGGAGTAGCAACTAAATCCACAAAACGACACAGTATGTCCAGCGCGAAGAAACGCTGCTATGTCCCCTGCTAATGTCTCCTGCTAATGTCCCCTGCTAATGTCCCCTGCTAATGTCTCCTGCTATGTCTCTGCTTTAGTTTGAATCAGTCACGAAGCTCCTGGTTGTTACATAAAGACAAAGAGGCTTTGACAGTGAAGTGAGACCTCTTGCTGCGATATACTACCTTTGGGTTTACTTCATTCTGGATCGTCATTGGTGGGTCAAAGGTGAACGTGGGCGGTACTAATCGATTCTCCTGACTCTGATTGGTCGACAGGTGACAGGTGTCAATCATCCACACTCTGTGTTGTTTTAGCCTTAGCAGCACCGCGGCTGCTTCATATTCTTTAATACCGCTTGTTTCAAACATCGCGTCGTATTAAAACTCGAAGTCTTCTTTCCTCCTCCTTAAATTGTGTTTTTTTAGGTGAAGATGTTTTTTTAAACAAAAATGTGTTTAAATGCATTTAAATATGTTTAAAAACACACAAAGATGTTAAAAACATACACAAAGTTGTGTTTAAAAAAATATTTGAGCACATTCACCAATAAAGATATTTAAAATGTTTTTACAAATATGTTTAAAAAAGATGTGAATGACATGATGTCCATAGTTAAGTGGTTATTGTTTCTTTCCGATAAATAGTATTGTCTTTTTAGTATTGGCAGACCATGCAACTGAGACTGCAAGCTATGAATCAGATGGGATTTAGGATTCGCCATGTCTAGCAAGTCACCCTAAAATTGACTAGAATGCAGGAAATTGCATCTAAGAAATACAAAATTTTCTGGGGGAGGACCCCCAGATCCCCCTGCTGGAAAATTAAAAAAAATTTCACCATCCCCCCTGGTTTCATTTTACAACTCGACTACTGATCGCGGGGGATACGTTCTAAAAATAACCCGCAATAAATGAAATCCGCGAAGTAAGTTTTACAATTATTATCCATGTTTTAAGGCCGTAAACCCCTAACCACACACTTTTATACAGCTTTTACATGCATTTTGTACAGTACTCCCTTAATTAATCAGGATGCAGAACACAATGCGCGTTCATACTGTTACAGTACGCTTAAAAAAAAAGCATGCAAAATTACACTAAAAAAATCCGCAAAACAGCGAGTCCGCGAAAAGTGAACCGCGATATAGCGAGGGACGACTGTATTGAGTTTACTGTCACAGAAAATCTGAAATCAGAATTTGAGTTTAAAAACGACTCAAAAGATTCGTCAGCCGTCAAAATAGTTGTTGATTAATGTAACAGTCGAGAGTTATTGGATTAATTGTTGCTGTTTGAAAGACGATTAATTACAAAGAATTTCATTTTCATTTTTTAATTTCGCAGTTTGAAACTTTTTCAGGTCGAATTTGAACAATAAATATTAAAATAAAAAAATAAAAACTTCTTATTTACAACCAGAGAATTAATTCAGTCGACTTCTTCTAATAAATAATTGATTATGAATATTTTCTGTTGTCCCATGATGCCTTGGGTCGAGTCTGTCAACCAATCAGAGACTGTGTGTCTCAGAGAACGGTGCCGAGCGTCTTAAAGTTTATCGACGCCGTGATGTTTCGTCTGACAGGATGTGAAGCTCGTTTAAAATCCAGGATTATGACGTGTTTGACTGTTATTGAACATTAATGGTCAGATGTTCAACTGTGGAACTTTTCCACATCTGAGTCAGAAAAATCGACTGAAAACTGAATCAGGGATCAATGAGCCAATCAGCAGAGTTCTGGATGGCGGCGGATGTCGTTCTTCCTCTTACATGAACTTTTTCTCGCTCGTGTTTCGAACTGTTCGATAGTTTCTGTTTGGAAAGAGTCGCTTCTGTTCTGATTCGTCTCTTTGAATCACGACTCGTCTCCTCGTCCTCGTTCACGCCTCATTAATCCGCCGTGTCTCTCTTACGGCGTCTTGTTGTTGACGGAGGAGACAAACGTTGGTCGGGACACAGAGTTCCTGAAACTCGATCCAAGCCTTCATGTCGCTGCAACAATACAGAGCGTCTCTAAAGTTGTGAACGTTTTTGTTAACACGCGATCACGTAACAGCTCAGTGATGTCAGCGGCGCTCATGTTCATCAGATTACGAGGCATTAGCCCCGTTAACACACACACACACACACACACATTAACAAACAATGCACCAGCTAACGGGTGGAGCAGGCGGTCGGACTCACCTTGGGCTGAGCTCTGCGAGGGAACGCCACCTTTGGGTCGATCTGCAGGAGAGGATACAGAAAGAGACGCACCGGTTAGTGTGATGACACCATCACACCTCCATCATCCTCCTCTGAACCTAGCACGATGTGTTCACTGACCCTACAGCAAAGTGGGAGCTGAAGATGTTCTAACAAACTGTGACGTCGTCCTCAGTTTGGGTTTCGGTTCCTCAGGTTCTGACAGACGAATTATTTTAACCTCTTAAACATAAACATCGGGCTACAAGCCACAAGTCTCATCAGGTCTCCAGTGATAGAAGATCTAACCAAGCGGTACCAAACACGTCGTGTTAGCTGGTCAGGAAGGCGGCTACAAATGCTCTGTGGTTCTGCTCTTTGGGTACCGACGAGTCTCCTCTGTACAGACATGACCACTTCTTGCTAATCCACTGGGTTCAAAACATGCTGTATAAAACGAGCTGTGTGACCTCGAGGACGTTCAGAGGACGGACGGCTGTCCACGACAAAGAGCTTTCTGAGACGTCTGATCACTGTCAAAGGTTCCTCCGACTCTTGGCGTCTTTATTTGAGATTTTTGGAGGATTTTTGTCAAAAACTCCTGAAACAACTTTTATCCTAACGTGCTGAGACCTTAAACACTAAAAAACTTTAAATATTTGAATGTTTAATACAGACTCGTGACACAAATGAATCTAGTTTCCACCTCTGACCCTAAAAACAGACAGAAATATGTTTATTATTGGTCGAATTGGAGCGGAAGAGGTTAAAAAACTCACATCTCTTCCCAGAAACACGCCGTCAACAGGCCAAAACACAAAAACAGACACCCGAGGAAGGAAAACCGAAACTTTCAAACATGGTTTGATGTTTAATCTGAGTCTAACGGCATCAGGATGAAACCTGTTTCAATAAAGAGTGTCTGAATGTAGGAATATGAAGCGAACCCCCCTCTCCTCTCCCCGCCCGCCTCTCGTCACCATCATGTGACATGTGATCTGCAGGAATCTCACACGGGCACTACAATCACAAACACACCTCAGCTCGGCGAGGAGAGACGCCCGAGAGACGGGAAGAGGAAGAAGAGGAAGAAGAAGAAGAGTGGTGGGAGCTGTCAATCAAACCACACCGACACCCAAAGATGTGTGTGTGTTCGTTTCTGGGCGCGCTCGTCATGATCGTCCTCTAACCTCCATCGTCCAATCTTTGGGTCTTTAGCTACAGACAGCCGGCCGAGGTTAAGATCGGAGAGAGAGCCACACCATGCCATGAGGATGCATTCATAGACAGGCTGTAAAATTGGAATTTAAGACCTCTATATTAGTCTACGCTGGTCTAACAGAGCTATAGAGAACAACTAGACTACTCCACACTGTACAGACGGTGAGACGGTACAGCGCTAAGATTAGTCCGTAACCATGAGAGGAACTACGGTAGAGAGGTCGGCGGTGAGCGATGGCGTCACCGGATCAGCTGTTTTATCTCCTTTAATGTTTGTTTCTGTTCTAGAGAGCAGAGTGAGAAGACTAACGCTAAGACTGGAGGATCAGATGCAGAGTCTACTGTTTAGTTTCTATGGTGGCTAGACTACTCTGATAGTCACCTCCGGTCACCAACCCTCCTGATGTCCAACAACTCCTGTGCACATTCAAAAACACACACACACACACACACACACACACACACACACACACACACACACATAAACAGAGTCAGTCCACATCCAGCAGAGTTAAACACATCAAAGATCTGAGTCACCTCCACGTTTGTGAAACGTTGAAAGAGCGTTCTTGTTTTCAGGTTCGTCTGCCGGAGGAGGAACAAACGTCTCTGTGTACTTACCTAAAAGTTTACCATGTTTCCCGGCCAACATGTGCAACGTGCACGAGCGCGACGTGGAAACTTTAGTGCACAAACACCGACGACAACGCAGCAAAGATCCAGATTCTTTTTCTGATAGACGCCGTGTCAAAGCTCCTGTCAGCTTGGTTTTATTTTCAAAATAAAACATCCTCAAATGTAGCTACTTAATCACATAATCAAAGTCTGGCACTTCTTTTTTTTAAGATACATTTTTGGCCTTTTATGCCTTTATTGATAGTACAGCTGAAGATAGACAGGAAGCAGGGGGCAGAGAGAGGGACACGCAGTAAATTAGCCGTCTGATTCGGGATTCGAACCGGGGCCAGCTGCAGCGAAGACTATAGCCTCCACACACGGGGCGGCCGCTTAACCCACTACGCTACCGACCACCCCAAAGTCTGGCACTTCTGAAACACTCGTGGTGGGTTTGAAGCCAAATGGACAACAAACCAACAACGTGTCATCACCACTGAATGACGCCTGGTCGCTCAAACAAACCACCTGTCAATCAAAGCGTCCACGCTCTTAACCCTGCATAACTTTAAGCCTTAATATAATGTGAACAGGTGAGTTGTATATAAATTCACCCTCAGTACAGTTGTCATGAATGGGGAAATTAGCTACAGAGACCAAAACTGTTTTTTGTACCAGGCTGTAAACATGTTTATTTCTGCTGTGAAGTTGGACATTTGGACATGGGGACTTATGGAGACTGACTCACTTCTGGAGCCAGCCTCAGGTGGACGTTAGAGGAACTGCAGGCTGCTCAGAGTTACAGATACAGCACATTTGTTACAGAATATTTAACTGAAATAACTGTGTGTAAATATGTAATAGGAGCCAGCAGCCATGTAGCTTAGCTTAGCATAAGAAAACTGGAATCATAGCAGTGGAGGTGTAAAGTCCCTATGTGACCATTATTAGAGGAAATAAATGAGTTAGCTACTGTTTTGTTAACTTGTAAATATATTTATGTCAAAATAACCATTAGCCTTCTTTTAACTAGCTAACTAACGTTTGATATACATTAACTAGTTAATGAGTAGTTAGCTAGTTAACAAGCTTTTGTTTTGCGTCTGTTATCCACGTCAGAGTTATTTAATCGTTAATATCGGCCCCTAAAAATCACAAATAACACTTTGAAGTGTCTTAATGAAGCTGGAGACTTCTTGTATTGCAGGAGTTTAACGAGGAAGAAGAAGAAGAAGAAGAAGAAGAAGAAGGAGAAGAAGTGAATCTTTAAGTCGCTAAAACATAAACGAAGACGCTCACAGCGAGGACGTTAAGTCCACAGGAGCTTTATGAAATCAGGGCAATCCACTTTAACCAAACACATCCCAGATATGCAACAGTTGGCCGAGCGCGCCACCCGTCACGGGCTGAGCCGGGAACGCGACGCAACGATTGGGCATCTCGTGGAGGAACAACTCAAAGCTTGTTGACTCCAATCCTATTAGTTAGCACACTAATCACACATGGAGGGGTTATCCTCTGCTACCCCCACTCCACTCAGGTCAGCATGGAAACGGTTAACGGGTGGAGTGGGGGGTGAGCCGTGCACCTTGAATGGAAACTTTGTCCCACAAAGGTGCAGTTTGCACCGGACGTCATCGGAGCAGGACTTCCACATAAATCACCGGCCTTTCCTGGTTCAAACCGGGCCTGCATCTGTCCTTCAACACAATAAGCAGCAATAAATTCCTCCGCTCTCAGCACTATGTTTGCTCTTTAGCCTCCCTCGGCCGTGCGGAGCTGAGTTAATTCCAGGGCCCGAGCGGTTCAGTCGGTCACAGCATGGCACATTCTTTCGGTTGCCACTGGAGAACTTTTCTCTAACAGGATAACCTGTGAGGGAGCGAGGAGAGAGGAGGGAGGAAGGAAAGGGGGGAGGTAGAGTCTAAAAGGACTACTCTACTCACCATCCAACCCCTGTGGATGTTCACTGAGCCCCGACACAGCCGGGCCACGAGAGAGGCCCCGAAACTCGCAGCTAAGGGGACATTTGTTTATGATTTCTGGTATCCCGAGAAATGATTGTAAATGATGTGCTTTGTTATCTTTTTCTTCGGTGACAGAGCTATTCTTCAACTGTGGAAAGGGGCAGAAAGAGGAGGAGGATGGGGACGATAGAGGGGGGGGCGGGGGGGTCACTATGGAAACAAACCCCATGGCGAGTTAGCGGCGTCCAACCATGATGGTGCTACTTGTCATAGCTGTCGTGCCTGCAAGTGACACTACAGCAGAGGGGGGAGCCGCGGACGCCCAAAACAACTGCCACCATTTTGTAACTTTCTGCAGCAACACAACCGTTCCCTCCTGCACCTGTCAGAGCGAAGGTGCACCTTCATCTGGCAAAGACTCAACAGAAGCTGCACCCTAAGGTGCACCTTCATCTGGCAAAGACTCAACAGAAGCTGCACCTTAAGGTGCACCTTCATCCGGCAAAGACTCAACAGGTGCTGCACCTTAAGGTGCACCTTCATCCGGCAAAGACTCAACAGGTGCTGCACCCTAAGGTGCACCTTCATCTGGCAAAGACTCAACAGAAGCTGCACCTTAAGGTGCACCTTCATCCGGCAAAGACTCAACAGGTGCTGCACCTTAAGGTGCACCTTCATCCGGCTAAGACTCAACAGGAGCTGCACCTTCCTTCGAGTTAAGGTGCACCTTCGCTCCAGTCTTTGCTGGATGAAAGTGCACCTTCCTTCATCCGGCTTCATCTGCCAAAGACTCAAACAAAGGTCCGAGCTCAGAAAAGCCCTTAACACGGTGACACAGGGCGCACTGCAGAAGACTTCAAACAACTTCCACCATTTTGTAACTTTCTGCCGTTTTGTAACCGTTTCCTCATGAAGGCGCACCTTTAGCGGATGAAGGTGCACCTTTAGCGGGAAGGTGCACCTTTAGCGGATGGAGGTGCACCATCGCTCCGAGCACAGCAGGGTTGTAGAAGCAGCTTCTCTTCACTTCATTTCAACACAGTGACTAACCCACAAACCACCACCACTCCCACAGAGGAGAGCTGGAGGGAGGAGGCGGGGGCAGTGGTCCCTATGGCGACCAACGGGCCACATTGTTCCCCAAACCGACCCACATTCATTACTGACAAAAAGACACTGCGCACACACACACACACACACACACACACACACAGTGCGACACAGGGCGGTTAATACATGTTGTAAAGTTTAAATGTTGCACCTCTCTGTCGGATTACGGGAAAAATCCACTAATCAAACAGTGAGTGTCGGGATTAGCCGGTGGTGGAAGTAAACACAGAGAACTCACTGTTTTGGAGTCCAGCTCGTGCCTCGTTTGAGCCAGAACTTTATCCACGCCGGCCTGATCCACAAAGGTGACGAATCCAAACCCTCTGCAGGCAGCGAGGAGGGAAGGGAAGGAGGCGTTAGTGACACAGACTCTGATGTTGACATGTAATGATACGTTATGAGCGGGGCAGGAATCACGGAGGTCAGATAAACTTTCAGCTCCCCTCACTCACCTCGAGCGCTTAGTAACCGGATCTCGCATCACCATACACTCCTTCACCTCGCCGTACTTACAGAAGTACTCCTTCAGACCGTCTGCAGGGCAAACACACACACACACAAGCTGCACACCAGAACTTCATTCATGAGCCCGAGAGGCTGAACCATCAGAGGATACACCTCAGCTGCGTTTCTCTAACGTTCTTTAAAGGTTCTGTAAAGGTTTACCTTGTGTTGTCTGCCAGCTGAGTCCACCTATGAACATTTTACTGTGAAGGGAAACAAGAGAAACATTTAAATTAAAGTTTGCACACTCAGATTTAAACTTGTTAATCCAGATTAGAGAGTCCAGAACCAGGACCAGGACCAGGACCAGGACCAGGACCAGGACCAAACTTTCTTTACCAGGGGTCGTGAGGGGAGTCCACGGTGGACAGGCTGCTCTGGCTCCCTTCCGTCTCCATTCCGTGTCCGAGCTGCTCTGTGTGTGTGTGTGTGTGTGTGTGTGTGTCCGAGCCGAGCCGAGCCGAGCCGTGCGGGAGGACAGGCGGAGAGTGAGTGAGAGGAGCTGTGCGGGGGTTTGGCCCCGGGAGCGGGACAGATGACTCCGCCTCCATCACACACACCGCCGAGCCACGCACGAGGAGTCAAACCCGCAACACATCAAACACGCCGCGTCCGCTGCAGGCCTACAAAATAAAAGCACGGTGGAGCGAGCGCCCATAACGTATAATGTAATCTGATTACTAATGTTTGTGTAAAGTTACACTATAAAATATGTTTTATTCTGAAATATTTCTAATTAATTTGCATGAAATTATTTTAAACTTCACTGTTAATTATAAAAATATAAATATTATAAAATAATAATAATTAATAACCCTGACACTGCTGGAAGAGACTTTTATCTGCCTGAGTTTAGATTTTATTACACTTTTTTAAAGTGTTTTTAGAGTTTATCATCTAACCAGAAGATGCATCTGAACAGTATAAATAAATATCATATCATAAATATGATAATAAATATGAATATGTTGAGATATTACAGCAGGTAGATAAAAGTGATTACAGGTGTGTGTTCATTAATAAAGCACACTAAGGGTCATCCACCGATCATCAGTGTGTGAATGAGATGTGTCCTGTACAATCTACTATTAACAGTGATTATACAAGTTAAAGGACTAACACAGACCTGATATGCACTGATGTTTATTTTATTCTTTATTTCCAGAATTGGTCGACGCTGTTCATTTTTATCACATCAGAGAAAAATTCACTTTAATGTTTAATTTTTCTTTCTATGATCAGCTTCAGCATCTGATCTTAAAAAATAAAAAAAACAAACACCAACAACTCCA
Source organism: Larimichthys polyactis (assembly GCA_018985215.1). NCBI lineage: Eukaryota > Metazoa > Chordata > Actinopteri > Sciaenidae > Larimichthys > Larimichthys polyactis. The sequence continues at coordinate 669,053 of JAFMOB010000672.1, forward strand.
TATTATTCATGTTACAGTTGGAGATAAAAAACTCGAAGTCAAAAGTTTGTCCCGTTCTGTTTGATTTAATCATCCCAGACATGAAAAACTTTTCCAACCACAGTATGTGACAGAAAGAAGTTTTTTATACAGAGGAAGGGTTATACAGTCACAAAATCTGATTATTAATCATTTATTAACCGATTCTGACATTAAACTACACATATGCTTTTATTGTGAAGGCAGACTCTCCTTACTTCCTGTGACATTCCGACTAACTTGACCTTAAGACCATCCTGATTCACTGAATCCACAGATTGAAGAATTCACCTGTGAATGTTCAAACAGGTGAAACATCATCATCACAGTCGTCACATTCAATCATAAAAAAAGACTGACCGGCTCCCGATCTATCAGGACGTCTGTGCATTCATTGCACTGGACCTTTAAGTATTTAATTAGCACCAAAGCCGGCTCCAGTTAATCTTCTCAACACTGACTCAACATGTGACCCGCTAACCGACCTGGAGGCCGATCGACTCGAACACAATGAGGCTTTGACGGAGTCCGCGGGTCGTCTCAGACGCCGCGTCTCTAAAAATCGTCTGCACAGATTTTAGATTCACGACCGTCCTTTCAAATCTAAACTAAGCTTAGCCGACTAACATGATCATTAGTCTACTTGTAGTTTAACTTTGGTTTGTTTTTAACTTGCTAACTAACTAACCAGGTAACTATGTGAAGCTGACTCACTCCTGGAGCCGGCCTCAAGTGGACGAGGAGAGGAACTGCAGTTTTTGGTAGTTTTTCAGCTAACTGCATTTGATTGATTTGCTCTTTTTGTAGATTATCTTCACTTTTATTTCTTATTCGTGTTTTCTTCCTCCCCGCGTGGATGTGAGGGTGTTCACAGGCCTCTGTCCTCTCCAGACGAGCAGATAAAGCTCTGGACGTGGGGCAGGGGGCTATTTGGACAGGAATTAAGGGGTGTGTTAAATTTCTGCATGCATGATCAATGGGGTTGAATGGTAGGGACGGTGGAGGCGGCGGCGGCGGTTTGTGGGGGTGGGTGGACACAGAGAGAGGGAAGCAGCCAGCAATGGCTCACTAATGAGAGATGGACAGTGTGGATTGTATCTCATTACCAATCAACATAGCTTTGAGTCCTCTGGAGAGGGAAACTGGGAGCTCTAATGTGTGCTGCATGTGGTCCAGTTTGATAAACCGGGCCTGTGTGCCGGAGCATTAGTCACGGCGGTATCTGAGCTGCTGGAAATCGGCGCACACACACCGCCCTCTGTCCGATTTGGTGAGGAGTTTTCTCTGAATAGTACAATGGGACTTAATTACAGGTCAGTGGCATGTCTCAGGGAGATAGAGGGAGCTCTGTTACCCTTCCAAATACAGTATAATGCCATCTTCCCAAGGGTGGGGTGGGGTAACAAGAGCTCCACACAAAAAAGGTGCTGATAGGCCGAACCTGAGAATGGTATAAGGTGATCCAGGCAGAGAAAGTGAGCGTTTTTACACTGAAAGAGAGAGAAAAGATAAAGGACGACATTAACTCTCAAAGGTTTTCTCCCATTCACTTTGCCCTCTTTACTTTACACCAGAGGAACACACACAGGAGTCAAATAAATGAGTTTAAACGGACGAAAGAGTCGGAAAACTTTTTAGTTTAACGCGACCTGAGGACAGAATGAAGTCAGGAACGAGCTTTAAATGTCGTTTTCTGTAACTTTAACATGTTTTTTTAAAGACAGAAAAGAAAAGAAAAGATGTTAGAATATCAACAGGTGAGAAGAAAATATGAACGTCACGTGAAAACACGAGCTCCACCTCAACAACTCCAACAGTTTCACTCAGCTGACTCTCGGTTTATTTTCAGGTATTTAAGACTAAAGATTTTCACCCTAAAGTTCAAATTAGATCTGTGTCACAGATTATTATTAAAGTTTACCAGTTACCTTTAATACTTCAGTACACTATAGTAATAATATATATTATATTATATATTATATATATTGTAGTGACTTCTTTCACTATTTTAAACACACAAATACACACCAGTGGTGCAATGTGAGTACATTTACTCAAGTACTGAAGTACTTTAAAATAATCTTCAGTTTCAGTCTGATACATGAAAATACATTAAAACATGAGTCTGCTTTAATACTTTGAACACATTTTATAGTTTATATTTACATATAAATTAATTAATTAAAACATATAAAAACATCTGATCGACACAGACTGTTCAGTCACACGAGGAGACTTTCACGTCCTCGACCCGAGACGTTCAGACGCGACGCAGCAGCGCTCTCTACAGGCGTGTTGGACACATTGAACATGTCTGTGCTTTTATTTTGACACTTTCCACTTTAAGGTTTTAAAATATTCAGATAAAAACTGACAGACGAGCGTCTGCGATTCATCTCGTGTGTTTTGTTTCCTCGTCTTCGTCTCTGAGAGGCGATCTGCCGCCTCCGTAACGTCCGCTCACTTTTATTTATTGTTTTTGAAATGAACTTTGGCCGGCGTTGAGCTGAGGGAGTGAGGACAAAGTTCACATGTAAGGAGGAAGGGGGGGTTCAAAAAAGAGAAAAAAAAAGAAAATTGACCTTTGAAAAGCAAAACAGCAGGTGGAGAAGCTGAACCAGGCGGCTCAGGACACATCAGGAGGAAACTCGACTGGGAAAATGAAAGCTGAAGAGGGACTGCAAATTTAATGAGGCCCGCCGCCGCCTGCACGGCTGTCATTTGACTTGTGTTTGCTCGCGAGGCGGTGGTGGAGGCGGCAGCAGCAGCGAGGTTAAAGGCATCAGAGTGATAAAAATCATGGAGGAGAGGATAGAGGCAGCCAAGGCGAGGCCGAGGAGCCGTCTAACCGCACTCCAGGAGCAGCTCATCTGGGCCCTGCTTGGGTCCGGACTGTCCCGGGACGTCTTGGTCCAAGCGGTTGGGGAACTGGAGCGAGACAGGGCGAGCGACAAGGCGGAGGTCAAGGGTGACGGAGAGAGCTCCGAGGAAGGCGAAATGGATTTCCCACCGCCAATCTTCAGGGAGCTGGAGAAGCTTTCCCCAGAGGAGGCGTCCAAACTGAGGGCCGAGGTCGACCAGCTCCTGCAGTGAGTAGAAACCTCCAGAAAAAAAAAATCACTTAAATCTGCGACAGTTTCCAGCCGGACCCGATCTGAGCCGTCCTACCTCCTTCTCCTGCTTCTGGCTTCTGAGGCGAATTTAAAGAGGGTTCCTCCTTTTTGCTAGTTACTAATTACCCACCCCTCCATCATTATTCTCTGTGGCCATTTCTTAATAAATAAGCTGCATGCATAGGTGAAGATTAATGGAGCTGGTCATGTGAGGCAGTGTTTACATAACGCAGGAGTGATTTTTCCACAGGCTTGTTTTCTGATTTTTCTTCGGACGACGCCAGGCATGTTTTATCAGACGTACTTGTGTTTTATCTGCTCCTGAATGGACAGTTAGAAACTGTTAAATTAGGCTTCATAAACCCTTTTACATGTTTTCCCTCCCGTGCTCTCAAAGGTTTGGACTTTGCCCCCTGTGTGCGTTCTCTTATCTCTCTCTGTCAATAAGCCTCTCTTTACTTCCCCCTGAGTGGCCACGCTTTATATCTAATGTGGCAAACTGAGCCTGCAAAGAGTTTTAGAAATTTTGGACGTCCAGCTGAACATCCCAAAATCTTAACTGCTGCTCTGCCAAACCAAACTGACGATACACCTCGACATCAACCCCAATACTCATATTTCTTGGGTAGCAAGAAATTTAAGAGTCATGGTTGATGACCAGCTAACCTTCTCTGATCACATTACCTCAGTTACCTGACTCAACATGCTACCCAGCTCCTGATACAGTCTGTGGTCATCTGTACCGTCCTCTTGACGGGCCTCCCAGCCTGTACAGTGAAACCCCTTCAGATGATCCAGAACACGGCAGCGTGCCTGGTCTACAACCAACCCGAAAGGTCACATGTTACCCCGCTGCTCAGCGAGCATCTTGCCTACAAAGTAGTCTCCGGTTCTGCACCCACCTTAGTCCAAATCAAAAACCCTACAGTTAACTCCTCCAATGAACGAGTTTGGACAATCCAAACCTTTCTGTCTGTTGTTCCCCGTTGGTGGAACATCCTACCAGTTCCTACCAGATCAGGGGCGTCCCTCTCTACCTTCACAGACCTCCTGAAGACCTCCAGCTCTTCAGAGAGGACCTCCTCCCCTTCTAGATCTGTCACTTGAAACTTGAAGCTTGATTGTTTCCCTGCTTGAAAGTCGCTTTGAATAAAAGCATCAGCTCAGTGACTATATGGCTATCATTGTCCAACAGTGGCGACCCCTGGCACGTTGCAAAAATGGTGAAAAGCTACATGCAGCAACACAACCTCCCTCAGAGAGAGGTGGTGGAGTCCACGGGACTCAACCAGTCCCACCTCTCCCAGCACCTGAACAAAGGCACGCCCATGAAGAACCAGAAGAGAGCCGCTCTGTACACCTGGTACGTCAAGAAGCAATGCGAGATCAGCCAGCGTGAGTACACGAGCAGCCGTGGGGCTGTAAAACCTTCATTTCTGCTTTTAAATATCCAATACCAGCTCTCCACCACTGTGAGACTATTACCATCCTCTTTCAGAGTTTACCAACGCCAAGCATGGCCTGTCATCTGGGGAGGAGCCAGGTGAGGACAACAGGAAGGGACGGAGGAACAGGTTCAAATGGGGCCCGGCGTCCCTGCAGATCCTTTTCCATGCCTACGAACGACAGAAAAACCCCAGCAAAGAGGAGAGAGAGGGATTAGTGGAGGAGTGCAACAGGTGAGACGTAGTGATGGTGTGTCAGATTAACCCAACAAAACCAACCAGACCCAAATCCTGGGCCTGTTTTCTACCTGCACCTGACTGGTCAAACTCACAAAGGTTTACAGAACCAGATCTCTAATGTCCTTTGGTTTAATAGTGACAAAGGTGACCAGGGGTCATTCCTAAATTCCAAGGGTCCAAGGGTACCTAAGCTCTAGGTTTAGGATTTAGAGGGTCAGAGAATTTTCCACCCCAGCAACCTAGAACCCAAGTTCCTTATGTTCCCTAGCCCCTAAACCTTAACCCTAAAACCTATGGTTCTTATGTTCCCAGGGTCTTGTGGATTAAAGTTTGGCAGTTAGGGAACATAATACCCTGGGAATGTAGATCTCAGGTAACATAGGACCCCGGGAACATACATAAGCTTCCATGGGGCACACCGCTTTCATAATGTAAAGCAAAATATTGTATGTTCTACCTCCCTTAGGGCGGAGTGTCTTCAGAGGGGGGTATCTCCCTCCCAGCTTGCTGGCCTGGGATCCAACCTGGTAACCGAGGTCCGAGTGTACAACTGGTTCGCCAACCGCCGCAAAGAGGAGGCCTTCCGTCACAAACTGGCTCTCGACACACCTTACAACAACCAATCTGCCTCCTCCTCTCACGGCAACCTCCCAGCAAGTCCTGAACACGGTAATACCCAAAGAGTCTTCAAATGAGCTTAAAGAAAGTGAAACCGGAAGCTGGACAAAAGCCTGATCTTTAGACTTTCTTCTCTATTTGTGGACATGACTGTACTGGTTCTGGTACAGATTCTCATATTTCAGTAACCTCATGCAGAGTCTGATGTGTCTTTTCAGGGGTGAAATACAGCCAGCAGATCCTGTGCGACACCATGAGCTCAGCCAGAGGTAACGGAGGAGAAAGAGTTGGACGTCTTGTGGTCAGTCCTATCCAACTGGAGCCCAGCCACACACTCCTCGAGACACACAACCTCAAGCAGGTGAGAGGAGTCCTGGTCTGTCCTTATTGTACCTGTGTGCACTACTGCCATTATATAACCATGTTGTCCTCTGGTTTCAGGTGTCCAGCGGTGGACCACTGCCCCCAGTAAGCACTCTGACCTCGCTGCACAGCCTGTCCGCCTCCCCTGCATCCTCACAGAGCCTCATCATGGCCTCACTGCCCAGCGTCATGAGCCTGGGGGAGTCCTCGCTTCTCATTGGTAACACTACCTCTTGTTTTTTGCATTTGTAGCACCACCGAGTACTTGATTTGAAAGAAACTTTGTTTCTGGTGCTTGGGTGGACACATCCTGCCAGTTTTGTGATGACTGGCCCAAAGGTTGTAGACTTTGGTCTGGTTTTGTGCTGAGCCACGTCCCTTCTGAAGTTCATTGGTCAAAATCTTGAACAGTAAAAAAGATACCAATGAGATTTATGCGAGGTACCTGTGGTACCCTAACCCTAAGTGCTAGGAAACATAGAACATGGGAATGTTTGATGAGATTGGTCCGAGAGGCTTTTTTGTTGGACTTGTTCGTTCACTGTTAAGTCAATCGAACCCTTTCGGGACCTAAATGTCTTTGGTCCACAGGTTTAGCCTCCACGCAGCCTCAGACCGTGCCCGTCATCAACAACGTTGGGGGCGGATTCACCACTCTCCAGCCAATCTCGTTCCAGCAGCAGCTTCATGCCTCTTCCCAGCAGCCGATATCCCAGCAGCTCCACAGTCACATGGGCGCCAGTCCCTTCATGGCAACCATGGCGCAGCTGCCATGCCACAGTAAGACAACAACAACAACAACAACATGAGTTCAACATGTCGAGTAAAGATTAATTCACCCGGTTCTCGTTTCAGTGTATAAGTCCGACTCGCCCCAGTACCATTCGTCCAGCCTGCTGTCTCAGGCCATGGTCATCACGGACAGCAGCAGCCTGGGGACGCTGACCAGCCTCGCCGCCGTCAGACAGGTAACATGGTCTCATCATGGGTCAACTCTTTGTTAAGACATGAATAATAATGAGGTAAACACTGTGATCTTTCTCTGGGTAGATTTTAACAGCAGATCCTGAGGAACAGACGGACTCACCTTTACAAGACGACTCTCTACACCTGCAGCCTCACACACCTGTGCCAGGTACACAACATGTTTTTATCTAATGAAACATTCAGCTTCAGCCCAGATTAGTCGACCTTTAGTCTTTAAAAACAACCTGTACCTGTATTAACGAGGTACACACCTGTCTTAACGAGACGCTATTTGAGCACGTTCTAAATGTCTAGTTGACCAATCAGATTGCTTGTTGCAAAGTAAATAAAGTCCAAACGTCTGTTTTCTGTCTCAGCGTCTTCCGAGAGCCTCGAGCTGTATCCAGCCTCTCAGTCCACAGACAGTCACCAGTCTCACCTCCTGTCGCCGTCACCGACAGACATCAGCTACATCCCTACACAGATGGTGTCTACGGCTCAGTGAAACATCATCGGACCGCGATCTGGATCGACAGCGAACTCGTCCAGGCGTTTGAAAAGACTCTAACACGAACGAGAATCCACGTCGGAGAAGAAGAAGATTCACTTTTGATACAATCAACTGAAAAATTAACAAGAAAATCTTTTTTTTATTAAAAACTTTAGAAATATTCAGAAATTGTACATGAAGTTGAACGAATGTTACCTGCTTTGTTCATCTTGTATCTGCTGCAAATATACTTTTTGGAAAACACATGAGCGTCCGGTCATTTCAAGAGAGAGAGAGAGACGTCACAAAAGATTCAGTTCACAGTTTTTTCTTCTGCGCTTCCTTCTCGCTTCTTTTTCTTTTTCCGTTTCACTTCCTGTTCGCCGTTTCTTTGAGGAGAAGCCGCACAGTCGTCTCCGTTCTCTTTCCTCTTCTTCTTCTTCTTCTTCTTAACGTTACTCTCCTCCTCCTCCACATCTTTCTTATTCTCTGGAACAATGTGGCTCTCCTCTGCCTCTTTCTTTTTCTTCTTCTTCTTCTTTGTGTTTTCCGAGCAGTGAAGCTCCTCTGAGAACGTCGAGGAAGGGAGGAGATCTTTGATGGACACCGCCGCCTCCTTCAGCCTCATTTCCATCTCGCTGTCGCTGTCACTGTGACAAACAAAGAAACTAATGATGACCCTCTGATTGACTTGTAGATGTGTAGATCAGGCCAAAACTTAAATATGTTAAATATCAAACATCCGGACGACGTTGAGATGGAAACAGACTAAACCTGCAGACAGAGCTCGGCCTAAATCTACCAACATATTGGAAAACACCAAGGAAGAAGAAGGAGAACCTTGAGCTGGGAGCAGGTCGACGCCTCACAGGAGCTGGAGGCTCATCAGCGGTTTGACCGGGGACCGACGTAGAAAACAGACGAAACCCTGAAAAACAACAAATACACCTGAACAGGTGAGCAGGTGAAGATTTAAAGAGACAGAGTCGTCGTAAAAACATCAGAACAAAGAGAAACTTTACCTCCGTCGTCATCGTGGTCACGGTTAGCCGACTCCACGCGTGACGACGTCTGCATCTCTGTAATACAGCTGACAGCAGCAGACATGTTAATTAATTACTTTATTCTGATTATTAACGATGATTACAGATTACAAACCTGTCTGCAGTCAGACTCACCTGTCCAGAAGGTTCCCCAGCTTCTTGGCGACGTGAGTTTGAAACCCCCGAGTGACCTGCAGCTCGTTTCCGTCGTGTTCGTGGGCGGCGACGACGACTCTGTAAGACAGAGAAAAACCTAAAGACTGAGACCAAGACCAAGACTTTGAGTGGTTAAGACCAAGACCGAGGCCGGACAGTCTTTAGCTTAGGTAGCTAATATTCCTCAAATGTAGCTGCTGTTAGCTCAGTTTGTTAGCCATGCTGCTAGTGTTTGTACCACAGGAGTTTTTGGATCACCGGGAAGAAGAAGAAGAAGAAGAAGAAGAAGAAGAAGAAGAAGACGAGGTTTACAGCTGATGCTGTGCCAGAACAGGAGCTAGACGATTCATAAATTAGCATCATGGATCATGTTAGCTTCTGAAACTATAAAAAAACAAAAACAAATCCACTCATAGAGTTTTGGTAGCGATAACGTTAGCATGAGTTAGCTAGCAAGTTAGCGTTAGCCAGCTGAAACCAGACGATGACATGTTTCATGAGCTAACGTGACGGAGGAAGCTAAGAAGAGTAGCTCACACGGCTACAAACTGTAGCTGCTGCTAGTTAACAGTACACACAGAGCTTTTGGTGCAGCAGTGTTGTGCCAGAACAGGAGCTGGACTCTGGATGAATCAGCTGACGTTAGCCACAGTGTAGCAACATGTTTTATGCTTTGCAGTGACGTTAGCTCTGACTTTGGACTGTTGACAATAACAGGCTATTTATAAGTTAACTTACTTGGCTACAAACTGTAGCTGCTGCTAGTTAAACTTAGCTTTTGGTGCAGCAGTGTTGTGCCAGAACAGGAGCTGCAGCACATGTGTCATGCTCTGCAGTGATCAGCTGTTCATGTCAGCTCACCTCTTTGACTGCTGCAGGTCAGCGGCTCCATCTGCAACACACAGACAGTCAGAGTTAATTAAAGTGATTAAACGTGTTAATGAAGCAGCTTCCAGGTGGACTCGTGGCCGGGAGGAGCTCACCTGTCCTCGGCTCGGCCCGGGTCTCCCACACGGCCTCCTGGCACCTCCTCAGCGCCTCCTCATCTTCGTCACTGCTCGACTCTTCACCGACTCCGACCATCTCTGCAGCGGGGCCCGCCATGACACATGAGCACGTGCTCCCGGTGTTGTTGTTCAGCTGAGGATTCTGGGTAACGTAGTCCAGACTGAAGCCTTTAAAAACTTTATTTAAACACGCTGAAGACAGAGAGGCTGATAAAAAATCATTTTAAATCACTTCTTAAAACACTTCTAACTTTTTTAATGCATGAATTTATTTTATTTTTCTATATTTTATTGTTGTTTTATGTAATTTATTTTATACATTACTTTTTAAAAAAATGTTTAATTGTTTTATATTGTCTTTGTGAAATGAAAAAAATTAACTTTAACTAAATAAATAAAAAACGCTGTTTTTAAAAGCTGCTATATAAATAAAGTTATTATTATTATTATTATTATTATTATTATTATTATTATTATTATAAAACTGGATCTCAGATGATTTATTCACAGAAAGTGACGACATAAATACATAAAGATAAAATAAACATATTCTCCATATTCTAATTAACTATATTTTATATTTTTTAAATTCTTCTTACCTAATGTTTTGTTCCTTTACATCAGAGTGTTGAAACAGCTGAAAGATTTAATTTAACCCAGTTTTAATTCACAGCGGATGTTTGACTCAAAAGTACAGAAGGATACATATATATATATATATATATATTTATATAGTTTGTTGTCCAGCCCTATGAAGGTGGAGGTGGAGGTGTGATGGTGTGTAACCAACATGGCAAACATCTGGTTTGAGCTCAGTGGGACAATCATTTAAATTTTCCAACAGGACAATGACCCCAAACTCACCTCCAGACTTCGTGAGGATGCACGTCCTGAACTAAACCCGCCTGAGATGGTTTGAGATGAGTCGGCTCAAACGCTGCAGCATCCACACGTGTTAGTTTATTACTTAAAGCATTAAATACTTATACAGAAGAAGCACAGTGTCTCCAGGAGAGGTCAGCAGAGATGTGTGCAGCTGAACAGGTCAGACAGGCTGACGGTGAACATGAAGGTGAAGGTGAAGTCAATGAGGACGACATGTTTAATGAACAGTTTGGTGTTTATTGAAAACAGATTGCATCCTGCAAACTACTGAACACTGCAAACACGTGAAAAGCCTGTGAAGGTTTAGTAAACGTTGTAAGCCGATGCATAAACTAACACCTGAGACATAAACTAACACATGTTGAGAGCTGCTGTCGTGATAATAAAGGTTTGATCTCTTCAGAAGGATGCTGACGATATCAATCCCACTTTGGGTGACGGTAACAGATGTAAGAATCTTCCTTATAAACGTGTTTCAGCATCACTGAATGTGATCGTATCGAGAGAAATATTAAACCTAACATGCAACAAATGGACAAAATAGAAATATTCTAGATGTGTCGTGCATCATTTTATTCACATTCCCTCCAAAGTCTTTCTGAAATAAAAGTATTGTTTGTAATGACGGACCGTCGAGGAGGATGCAGCAGGGCAGGAGATGCTGATGTGATATGTTGTAAACTACAGGTAGGTATTTCTTTTATTTTTATGTTTTTCTTCTTTTAAAAAATCTGCATTTTCTGACTATTAAGTTACAAAAATATGTTTCCTGTGTACAAAAGCAAAAACTTAAACTTGAAGGGTAACTTTAGTTTTCCTGTGTTTGTCTAATTAACTTTAAGTGACCTTCCTCGTTTGTTCTTCTCCTCTAACTCTGTGAATTCAGGTTATATTCTAATCATTGTTGGATCAGTGGAAAGACAAACCAAGGTTCTGGTGCGTCTTCGATATAACTTCTGGTCTGTCCCTGTAGGATCCACAATGATGTCAGACTTTCAGAACAACAATCTGAGCCTGTCAGTGTCAAAAACAAACTCTGCTTTTAGTGGACGTACTTCGACGTTGCAGCCAGTTTTGCTTCTGTTGGCTTCAGCGCTCTCACTCAAAATTTCAAAATGTGTCCCCATTAGTTACCCTTTAATGTTCACCCACATGGTGTGGCAAGCCTTTTGTGTGATCCCTCACCGGCTTCCCAACAACAAAGCTGCCAATTTACTGAAATGGACGCCGGACGTGCCACGACTCGTTCCATCACATTCCCGGATGAAATCAATCAACTTCACTTTGTGGGCTTCCAAAGCAGAGGTTGAACTTTTTTAAAGTCCTTTCGGCAAATCTCACCTTCCCTCGTTTCTTCGTGGAGGCCGTGTACTGATTGGACTTGAGTTTAGAGTAATAGTCTGAGAACTTGTTGAAGAGGATGGATATGGGCAAACCGTTGAGGATGATGCCAAAAGCGATGCAGACGAAAGCGAACACACGACCCAGCATGGTCTCGGGGTAGATGTCTCCGTAGCCCACTGTGGAGATGCTGACCTGCGGGGGGTGAGGAGAGAAGTCAGTGGTGACGGGCCGTACATTGACCCGACATCTTAGCCCACGGTTATGAATGAAACCTTCTTCAGCCACTTTTATCACAACAATAAACCTCTTTTGTGAGATACCAAAGATTCAGTATCCTACGTCCTGCACTCAGTGTTGTGAATTGTCAATGCATTTAAATAAAACTATTTAACTGCTAATCCAGATTTCATTGTTTCACATCTGGAAATCTTAACCCCTACTGTATTTTACCGACTGATTCTCACAATCACGAAAGGTTTTGTGTGAATTCATTCATAGTTTTAACAGATAACTGGAGCCACTGGACTCAAAGTTGGCAATCCCTCTGCATCAGTCAGATGGACACAACAGGAATCCTTCACAATAATCATTACTATGATTACGAGGATTATCATTTCCTTCCCCTGGATTAGAAGAAACGATTCTTCCACTCGGTCAAAGAGGGAAGGAAATGATCCGGGTTTGTTCATGAAAACCGGCTGACATTAACCAGGTTATCCCACTCTGACCAGCTCATTGCTGGATTACTCTTCAGCATTACCACCATCGCTCTGTCATTCCTTCGCCATCTTAGGAGAAACCTTCAGCTTGCAGAACACTACTGAATGATGTGCATCAAAAGGGATTAAGACATGAGTATACCCGATGCTGCCTGAAGAATAAGTACCACTACTGTACTCATTTATCCAGGTCGCCTCTCTTTGAGAAGAGAAATCTGGGGCAACTGGACTTGATTGTAGATCAATGAAGATGTTCACCTCTCAAACAAGTCCAGTTCCCCAAATTGAACCCTTCCTACCAATTGCTGACTGAAGAATAAGTAGGTATACTAGTCTGTGAAGGTTCTCAGTCGTCCTGGTCATCTTAAATCTGGGGCAACTGGGCTCGGTTGTAGACCCATGGAGATATTTCAAATCTCATCTAAGAGGCTTCTTCAGAACCAAAGAAGTCCAGTTGCCCCAGATTTAACTCTTCTCAATGAAAGTCAGTATACTCCATGTACCCAAATATACCCTGCACTGATGTACTTACAGCTGCCCACCACCACGCATGAGGAATGCTGGTGAAGTTTGTTTGTGGCATGTCATGCTCCACGGTGTAAACCATGGCAGAGAAGCTGAAGATGCCCATTGCAATGAAGAGGAAGAGGCAGCCCACTTGCTGGTAGCACTGACGCAGAGTGAATCCAAACGCCCGCAGACCCGTGGAGTGTCGCGCCAGCTTCAAGATACGGAAGATTCGCATCAGTCTCATGATTCTCAGCACTTGGCCCAGCTTCCCCACCTGTCCCACCGCCTGTATGTCGGCCTCATGCTTCATGTAGTTTTTCTTCATTGTCGAAGAACTCCAGGAAGGCCTGCAGATACTGAGGCAGGATGGCAATCAGGTCTACGGTGTTGAGCACACTCCTGCTGAAGGATTTGAGGTCAGGGGTGGACACCAGACGGAGCAGGTACTCCATGGTGAAGAAGGCGATGCACATGGACTCCACGTATTCCCAGTATGTCTTTCCACTGAGCTGACCTGTATGAGTTCTGTATTGCATCTCATCCACAGTGTTGAGAGTCATAGCCACCAGGGAGATTAGGACAAACAGGCTGGAGGCCAATGCCATAAGCTTGGCCTTGACGGACGAAAATGGCTTCTCCATCAAGTTCCAGATAACTCGGCGCTCCTGGCCCATGAACATGTCATGAAAGAGCTCCTCATTCTCCTCGATCTCCACCTCGGCCTCCAGCTCCCTCTGGATCTTCAGCTGGTCGTTCAGCTCGTCCTGCCTCTCCTCGAAAGAGATGCGGCAACAGCGGTGGGTGTTCTTGATCCTCACGCCCCAGTAGTTGATCTCCTCCAGGAAGTTGCGTGGACACAACTCGTCCCTGATCCACAACACGCCAGTCCTGTAGAAGTTGAAGATGCTGTGGAAGACATCCGGATCCCTGTCAAAGAAGTACTCATTGTTGGTCACAGTGTAGTCGTCGCACAGGTCCAGCTTCATGTTGTGGTCCGTGTAGGTGGCCAGACGCCCTATTCTGGTCTTGGGATACTTGGCAGCCATCTTGTAAGCTATCTGGTAGGGCTTCCCGCCTACGTTGATGTTGATCACGTAGTTCGTTTTGGCAGGTGAAAACTGCTTGGAGAAGTTGTATCCAGCATTGTCATTCTCTTCATCCTCATACTCTGCGTAAATGTCGTAGATGTCCTTGCTCAGGTCTTGCATGGAGTTCCATGTCTTCACGGAGCTTTCCTTGGCTAGCGGGTAAGCAATGTCCGAGGGTCTTCGATTAAAGTCCGAATCTGAGACTTTGTAGTTGGGGAAGAGACTCTGTCTCCTGTTCCACAAGTTGGACACCTTGCGGGTGCTCCCCATGTCGATCCCCCAAGACTACACAGCAGACAGAGCGCTCAGACCAGTCGGCATTACTGCTGTCTAATACCCCCTTCACCTAAGCATGGAGGACATGAGCAGGATGCCTCATGGCCCCATTAATGTTGCTGACTGAGAGGATCCGCGTGCTTACAGGACATCTAAATACTATTATCCCCTCCTGAGCTGCCCGGCTGACATGACGTTGGCTGTGTGGCACATCTCAACAAATGCCCATTGTGAACGCACCCCCTCTTTTTGTTTCTAAAAGTTTTATCATGAGTTCACAGTGCTTGCAGCTTTCCCATTTAAAAACATAAAAGACAACAGTCAGTGTGTTCCTCACGTGTGTTTATGAATGCATACATGCTATGCCATACATTAATCTGTATACAATCCCTACAGATTACTCAAAGGAGTCATATTGAAAGGCTGCGGTTGGAAAATAACGTTGCGTGTGTTCTTGTTTCTTTCGTGCTGTTTGAGAAAAAAAAACATTTTATGATGAATTTCTTTGTAGATACATTTCAAATTTAATAAATAACGAATAAATTTGCAATTATTTGTTTTTTAGAATGAAATCAGTAAATGTTGTATATAACAAAATGCTAAGACAACAATAATATTATAAGAAAATAAAGAAGTACAAAGCTGGTTATTATTGTTATTGTGCTTTAAGATCCACCGAAGCAGAACAAAGGACGGAGGTTGGTGGATTCATAAAAGAGGATAAAGGCTTTAAGCATAAGCCTCCTTCCTGGCTGGGAGGGGCTGCAGGAAACATTTTATTGATACATGTCGATAAGTTTGGGACATTAAACTCCTAAGAAGTCGAATATAACTCGAACCTTCCAGATTATTGTCCAGAGATGATTATCGATTATAATGAACCAACTCAGGATTTAAGTTGTTAAAGCTTCATTTACACAGTGTGTAAAGAAGAAATCAACTGGATTTGTAAAGCAATATTCATGATATCTGATATTTACTGAGTGATGTACTTTATCTGTGAAGCTTCATTGATGCTGATTTACCCTTTAAAGCAAGAGAAGAAATAATAAAACTCAATTTTACTTCAAGTTTAGTTTTTACTGTTACCAGTGTTTAGTTTTATTCATTTCGGGTTCATCAGTTTTTCATGAAGGATGTTTGATGAATTGTTGATTTAAGTAAAGACATGCAACAAAGACATTTCCTGCATATTTTTATTTTATTTTTGTTATTTATAAAGTCTAGTTTTTAATCTATATTTTTAAGTTAAATGTTTTTGTCACACTCTTAGTTTTAAGTTTATATACAGTATAATAACTGGTATGACCGGTGGTGTTTGTATTGTATTGGGTAAACTCTAAACTTCTACATATCGGCCAGTTTTCAGGCAGTAACTCACTAAAGCAAACTTTAGACGTTGCTGTGTGACTGATTTTACTGCATTAGTTTGTTTTGGTCATATGCAGAGTGCAGTATGACAAACATCCTCACCTCTCTGTGATTTTCATTCACGTCTTATTATTATAATAACACGATAATAATAAACTTTATTTATATATTTATAAGACTGTAGAAGAGCCAAATAAGACAGACGTAGAGATAAAACAGTACGAATATTTAAGAGGGTTGCAGATGATGTTGACATGTTTAAAAAGCTCTTTTCAGTCTGTAATATGTTTTTATACATTTGAAACTGTTTTATTATTTGGTTTCTCCTTTTCTTTTTTCAATCCAGCCTCAGGCGTTTGCACAGTTTGTGTTTTTAGTCATTTATTACTTAATCCCGACCTGTTGATGGATGCCTTCCTAACAGAGAGTGTTTCCTCTCAGTTCATCATGCTGGTTTTTCCTTCATTGATCCAGAAGGCGTCCAGGATCACGATGATAAAACACATCTCGATACTCTCCAGGATTAATATCATCCACTCTCCTGGTTTCCTGTCGGTCACTATTGTCCGCAAGATTTACGGATCAAATTTAGTCCCTTCAAAGCTGCTTAAGAATGGAGGTTATAATCCCTTATGTAGGTTTATAAAGCCTCCTGTCACATACATTCATACACCTACACACTGGTATTTCAGTCCAAACACAGTTTACAATATAATGACTGAATTACAGTATTCTGTCAATATGACGCACAAACTGAAGTAAATGTTTCTTTTTCAAGTTTCTCTGAGTTAAAGTTAAATAAAAGTGACAGGATGAAGCTTCAGACTCATCCTGTGTTAGGAAAGTTAAACAAGACGAGAAAACTGAATCTGTCAGAAAAGAAGAACATTAGGTTTGTAAGATTATGCAAAGTTTAAAAAGTTCCTAAAAACATCAGAAAACTCACCTACCATGAAATATTCTGCTACAGATTCATCCAAACTTCCTGCAGTCATTGTTTCACAGCTTGAGTTCATCGCTCAGTTTATCAGCTGCTCTCTTCTCTTTTTGTTATGAACTGAATATAAAATACTGAGAAACCAGCTCCCTGCAGTGAGTGCTCTCTCCAGCAGATGGAGATGTCACTGCTGAGCTTTGATTTGAGTGTATGCAGTCTGTGTGTTTAACACCATGTCTGCTCTGCTGCATGAACAACACACTATTTAAAGAACACAGTCAAATCAGATACACGCTGAGCTGAACATCTGTAAATGTTTGTGTCGTGCTGTTATACTGAATATCAGCACGGCTGTGATTAACTTTGAGCGTATCACACTGTTAAAATCTTCTAATGTGAGGCCAAGCAAGTTTAATCTACATTTCCCTTCCATCATATCGAGCTTCATTAATATTTTGATTTATTCCCTTTTTGAATGACTCTGAATAAACAAGTTCAACATGTTTCTGATGTGACAGTTGAGTTTAGCAGCTTGACTCAATCACTGATGTGACTCCAGATCACAAAATTATACGTTGGTCTAACATTAAAATAACGTTGGTCTAACATTAAAATAACGTTGGTCTAACATTAAAATAACGTTGGTCTAACATTAAAGTAACGTTGGTCTGACATTAAAGTAACGCTGGTCTAACATTAAAATAACGTTGGTCTAACATTAAAATAACGTTGGTCTAACATTAAAATAACGTTGGTCTAACATTAGAGTAACATTGGTCTAACATTAAGTACGGGTCTAACATAAGTACGTTGGTCTAACATTAAAGTAACGTTGGTCTAACATTAAAGTAACGTGGTCTAACATTAAAGTAACGTTGGTCTAACATTAAAATAACGTTGGTCTAACATTAAAATAACGTGGTCTAACATTAAAATAACGTTGGTCTAACATTAAAATAACGTTGGTCTAACATTAAAGTAACGTTGATCTAACATTAAAGTAACGTGGTCTAACATTAAAGTAACGTTGGTCTAACATTAAAGTAACGTTGGTCTAACATTAAAGTAACGTTGGTCTAACATTAAAATAACGTTGGTCTAACATTAAAGTAACGTGGTCTAATATTAAAATAACGTTGGTCTAACATTAAAGTAACGTTGGTCTAACATTAAAATAACGTTGGTCTAACATTAAAGTAACGTTGGTCTAACATTAAAGTAACGTTGGTCTAACATTAAAGTAACGTTGGTCTAACATTAAAATAACGTGGTCTAACATTAAAATAACGTTGGTCTAACATTAAAGTAACGTTGGTCTAACATTAAAATAACGTTGGTCTAACATTAAAGTAACGTTGGTCTAACATTAAAATAACGTTGGTCTAACATTAAAGTAACGTTGGTCTAACATTAAAGTAACGTTGGTCTAACATTAAAGTAACGTTGGTCTAACATTAAAGTAACGTTGGTCTAACATTAAAATAACGTTTCTAACATTAACGTAACGTTGGTCTAACATTAAAGTAACGTTGGTCTAACAGTAAAATAACGTTGGTCTAACATTAAAAAGTTGGTCTAACATTAAAGTAACGTGGTCTAACATTAAAATAACGTTGGTCTAACATTAAAGTAACGTTGGTCTAACATTAAAATAACGTTGGTCTAACATTAAAGTAACGTTGGTCTAACATTAAAATAACTTGGTCTAACATTAAAATAACGTTGGTCTAACATTAAAGTAACGTTGGTCTAACATTAAAGTAACGTGGTCTAACAGTAAAAACGTTGGTCTAACATTAAAGTAACGTTGTCTAACAGTAAAAATAACGTTGGTCTAACATTAAAGTAACGTTGGTCTAACATTAAAGGTAACGTTGGTCTAACATAAAATAACGTTGGTCTAACATTAAAATAACGTTTGTCTAACATTAAAGTAACGTTTGGTCTAACATTAAAGTACGTTGGTCTAACAGTAAAATAACGTTGGTCTAACATTAAAGTTAACGTTTGGTCTAAACATTAAAGGTAACGTTGGTAGTTGCAGTCTGTCTTTGTGGATTATGTTGATGCGGAACAGTCAGACTGTCAACATGTGACGTTTATCTCGTGTTTCTACAGTGAAATGTTTTTTTAACGGACACGTAATAAATTGTTTCCGATGTCATATTCTTAAAGGGACAGCACAGGGAGCTTCAGAAAACTAGGATTGTTAATGTAACATTAATATTAGAACAGCTGTGAAGTGGAGCGATACGTGCGGTGAACGGTCTCCGTGCCGTTATTCTCTATATCAGCACATGGGACGACTCTCGTCCAATCAGATCACTCGATCAGAACTAACTGTTGTTTATAATCTGATATCATCACAGCTCTGGATAGAAGTTAAAAATCTGATTCCAGGTTTGAAACGTATAATTTTAAAGTAACATAAACAGATTTAAATCAAACTTCTCCTTGGACATTAAAGAGGCGTCGCACAGCTGGGCCCCGACAACAGCTGCTGTCAAGTTACAGCAGAATAACAGCACAGATTATGTGAAAATAAAAGCATCGTATTTACCTCAGAATAATCAAGACCAACTGGACTGGGCACGCTGTGACAGCTTTGATGTAAATTAAGAATATTTTTTTTACTGGCAGGTGATGGACATCTGTCCAAACATAGCTACTATTTAGTTTAGATAGATGTAATATATAATTTGTGCATATGTTTAGTTTAACATGTTTAGTGTGAATTCCTTAATATTAAAAACATTTAAATAAATGAGCTTTTAAAAATAAATGTTTTAAAACAATAACTCAATTATTACAGTGGAACCACCGTGCTCTTATTTTGAAACGCAGCCCCGGACGGTTAGCGTCATCCGCCGGTAAACGGTGTAAACGGTGTTTTTAAAGGGAACCAAGGTTGTCGAGGTCCGCGGCGGGCTTAGCGGGTTGAAGGTAGGTGCAGACCCGTCTCTGTGCGCGGACTGTCCCGGTGCTGTCGGTGCTCTTGTCCCGGTGGTGTTACCGGAAATCAAAGCGCGGGAATGAGACAGCCGGGCTAGCTCGGTGGAAGCTAACGAGGCTAACGGGGTCCCGGTTACCGGGAGGCAGAGGCTGCCAGCGGGGATGCTGCTCCGGTGGTCGGCTGCGGAGACGTGGATGGATAAAATAATGAAGTGTTAATTAAAACACGTCGTTTAATTCTCGGTTATATCGAGTGTTTGAAGTGCAGGGCCGAGTGTGAGCTGTGAGCGGCCGAGGGGCGGCTGAGGGGGGGCGGCCCCCCGAGCAGAGACACGGACACAGGACAGAGTTCAGCTGCGTCTCACAGGCTAATTAACTATGTTTAATTAATGTAATTACAGCTATATACACACATCTTAATGTGTCACAGCTGCACTGAACTTTCACCAGCTGTTTGTCATTTATTCTGCTGTTTCTACAACAAAATGTGACAAATAAATTAATTTATTTCTCTGTTTATATTGAAAAAGACTACGTCCAGGTTTAAGACAGTCTGCGGGGACGTCACGGAGACTACGTCCAGGTTTTAGACAGTCTGTGGGGACGTCTCAGAGACTACGTCCAGGTTTTAGACAGTCTGCGGGGACGTCTCAGAGACTACGTCCAGGTTTAAGACAGTCTGTGGGGACGTCACAGAGACTACGTCCAGGTTTTAGACAGTCTGCGGGGACGTCACAGAGACTACGTCCAGGTTTTAGACAGTCTGTGGGGACGTCTCAGAGACTACGTCCAGGTTTTAGACAGTCTGTGGGGACGTCTCAGAGACTACGTCCAGGTTTTAGACAGTCTGTGGGGACGTCACGGAGACTACGTCCAGGTTTTAGACAGTCTGCGGGGACGTCTCAGAGACTACGTCCAGGTTTTAGACAGTCTGCGGGGACGTCACAGAGACTACGTCCAGGTTTTAGACAGTCTGCGGGGACGTCACGGAGACTACGTCCAGCTTTTAGACAGTCTGCAGGGACGTCACAGAGACTACGTCCAGCTTTTAGACAGTCTGCAGGGACGTCTCAGAGACTACGTCCAGGTTTTAGACAGTCTGCGGGGACGTCACAGAGACTACGTCCAGCTTTTAGACAGTCTGCAGGGACGTCTCAGAGACTACGTCCAGGTTTTAGACAGTCTGCAGGGACGTCACGGAGACTACGTCCAGGTTTAGACAGTCTGCGGGGACGTCACGGAGACTACGTCCAGGTTTTAGACAGTCTGCGGGGACGTCACGGAGACTACGTCCAGGTTTTAGACAGTCTGCGGGGACGTCACGGAGACTACGTCCAGGTTTTAGACAGTCTGCGGGGACGTCACGGAGACTACGTCCAGGTTTTAGACAGTCTGCGGGGACGTCACGGAGACTACGTCCAGGTTTTAGACAGTCCTGCGGGGACGTCTCAGAGACTACGTCCAGGTTTTAGACAGTCTGCGGGGACGTCACGGAGACCACGTCCAGGTTTTAGACAGTCTGCGGGGACGTCACGGAGACTACGTCCAGGTTTTAGACAGTCTGCGGGGACGTCACGGAGACTACGTCCAGGTTTTAGACAGTCTGCGGGGACGTCACGGAGACTACGTCCAGGTTTTAGACAGTCTGCGGGGACGTCACGGAGACTACGTCCAGGTTTTAGACAGTCTGCGAGGACGTCACGGAGACTACGTCCGGGTTTTAGACAGTCTGCGGGGACGTCACGGAGACTACGTCCGGGTTTAGACAGTCTGCGGGACGTCACGGAGACTACGTCCAGGTTTTAGACAGTCTGCGGGGACGTCACGGAGACTACGTCCAGGTTTTAGACAGTCTGCGAGGACGTCACGGAGACTACGTCCAGGTTTTAGACAGTCTGCGAGGACGTCACGGAGACTACGTCCAGGTTTTAGACAGTCTGAGGGGACGTCACGGAGACTACGTCCAGGTTTTAGACAGTCTGCGGGACGTCACGGAGACTACGTCCAGGTTTTAGACAGTCTGCGGGGACGTCACGGAGACTACGTCCAGGTTTTAGACAGTCTGTGGGGACGTCACGGAGACTACGTCCAGGTTTTAGATAGTCTGCGGGGACGTCACAGAGACTATGTCCAGGTTTTAGACAGTCTGCGGGGACGTCACGGAGACTACGTCCAGGTTTTAGACAGTCTGTGGGGACGTCACTGAGACTACTTGTTGTTCTGGTTCTTGTTCCCACAGATTCACAGTTATTGATATTTTGTGGTTAAGAGCGAATAAAACTCGAGGAAATCTTCCTGGTCTTCACTGAATATGAGCTCTAGTAACAATAATGTTATTTATGAAAACACCTTTTTGAAAACAGAGTCATGAAGGAACATGACAACATATAAACATTAAAACATTAAGATGAATAAATAATAAAACCAATGAGTTTTATTGTGAAATGTGTCTGAATATTACCGGACAGACTTCGTCCCTGCTCGCTGTAAACGCTGTAAAACAGGTTTGTTGCTGATTTTTCTGTGAATGATTCAAACTCAATAAAACAGAAACTCGAGCGTCTCCGTGACGACTCGGCCAAGGTCGACGTGGACCGACAGCAGCTGGATCGTTTTACAGCGTGTCCAAATAAAAAGGAGCTGTCGTTCCACACAAAGGTCAAACTCACGAAGAAGAACAACGTTAACGTGATTTTACAGTTTTGTTGTCGAGGTGACTGAATCCTTTTTTTTTTTTTTTTTGATTCCTGCTGACGTGACAGAAACATTTTGTTCTTCCTGTTCCCACAAACTGACATTTACATTAAGTTTGGATTCATCGTTTGGGTCGATGTACAAGCCTCAACCACCGGGACAGTTCCTCTAACGTCCACTTGAGGCTGGCTCCAGAAGTGAGTCAGTCTCCATAAGTCCCCATGTCCAAATGTCCAACTTCACAGCAGAAATAAACATGTTTACAGCCTGGTACAAAAAACAGTTTTGGTCTCTGTAGCTAATTTCCCCGTTCATGACAACTGTACTGAGGGTGAATTTATATACAACTCACCTGTTCACATTATATTAAGGCTTAAAGTTATGCAGGATTAAGAGCGTGGTGGAGGTAGGACAGTCTGCGAGGACGTCACGGAGACTACGTCCAGGTTTTAGACAGTCTCAGAGACTACGTCCAGGTTTTAGACAGTCTTTGGTCAGATCAGGTCTCAGATTATTTCCCGTCTGTCTTTCAGGTTGCTGCTGGTTGCGGGGCCCGTGGAGCTGAAGCACCATTCCCCCTCTCTCTCCTCTCATGTCCCCCCCTGTGTGTGTCCCTGTGTGTTAGTGTCCCCCACCACCCCGCCCGTCCCTCCCATCGTGTCTCCTGCCCTGAAGACTCACCCCATGCTTGGGACAAAGCCAGCTCACTGCCAGCCCAATGACTGCCTGGATCGTCCTGCCTGTCAGCCTGTCTGCCTTCTCCATCACGGGAATATGGATCGTGTGAGTCCCTGAAACACGACTCAGATTTAACGTGTTCAACATCACGACTTTATCGAGGCCGCCGCTCGCTCGCTCTCATTCACTGTCTGTGTCGCTCAACACAAACCACATTAAGCTTCTCCGTGACTCAGATTCAGAAGCTGCTTCATGAAATAAACAAAGTCAGATTAGACAGGTCGAGTCTCAGAGTTCAGTTTCAGACTGTGATTGGCTGCAGGAGTTCGACGTCGGGCTGCCAAAGTCAGATGGTTCAACTTCTACGACCTCCGATCAGATGATGGAAACACCTGAGCTGGATCTCGTCTGCTCGCGTCGTGACAAAGACGTTAAAAAGACTTGACTGACTTCATCGTTTAGTTTTCTCTGCGCTCACTGAACTGTCTGATGTGTCGCGTGTCGTATGACGAGGTTTGAACTTTGTGTGTGACGTTTCCCGGCAGGTACGCCATGGCTGTGATGAACCACCACGTCTGTCCTGTGGAGAACTGGTGAGTGATTCGTCCTCTTTCGATCCGAGCCGGATAAAACTCGTTAAAGCGTCTAAATGAACTCGCCGTGTCTCCGTCACAGGTCTTACAACGTCACGTGCGCGGAGGAGCTGCCCCGGCCGGGCTTCCCCAAGACGTGCTGCACCATCCAGGACATTCCCCTCATCAGGTCTCCTCCTGCTTTGTTTCACGTGGTGCTGATCATGTGATCACGTGTTCAGGTGAAGCTGACTCAGCTGTTCTGTCTCCATGTTACAGTAAATGTGGCTCCTTCCCTCCTGAAAGTTGCCTGTTCAGTCTGATCGGCAACGTTGGAGCCTTCATGGGTAAGACGTCGAGCGAAGCACAGAAACAGTTTCAGCTCATAGCAACTCGTAAAACACGTTAAACATACAAACATCAGGAGAGCAGACCGTCTGTCATTCAGAGAGAATTTAATCTTCTCATTTAAACTTTCCTAAAATGTTGAATTATTCCTTAAAATGTGAAAATCTTGAAGTATAAAGTCGTAAAATATCAAAATATTTTGTTCTGTACTGTAAAACTTCATTAAGAGATAATTCAAGTAAAACTCAAAACTCACTCTGCAGTGACTGTGTGTGTGTGTGTGTGTGTGTGTGTGTGTGTGTGTGTGTGTGTGTGTGTGTGTGACTGTGTGTGTGTGTGTGTGTGACTGTGTGTGTGTGTGTGTGTGTGTCATATTAACCTCGCAGAGCTGTGGAGGAGCCTGAAATAGCCTCGAGCTCTCTAATCAATAATGGATGCGGATTTCCTTCCACTTCCCCCTCCGTCCTCCACCCTCCGTCCTCCACCCTGCACAGCCTCCATGGCCTCTCTCCGTCCCTCCTCCTCCTCATCAGCACTCAGCTCTGCCTTAATTTCCCCGTCTGTCTTTAACTTCGTCTCTCCTGCTGTTTTCACCATCGATTCATGATTAACGTGTATTCACATTCTCGTCTGTTTCTTTTCAAACATGATGCTAAAGCTGCGTCCTGCAACCAGAGACGTGCGTCCTCTAAGCGCGGTCACATGATGAGACTATAAGAGACAATCGTGTAGAGGAACTGTTTTGTAATCTGAAGAAACGTCAAGAAAAATGTGAAATGCCTCAAAAACGTTCAGTTTGTGAACAGAAGTCACATGTTTCGTTTTCCATCGATCCGCGATTCGTTTCGTCCACGAAAACTGAACGAAAAGACAAAAGCGAGAAGCTGAAACGATCTTTGATGATAAAAACAATAATTAAAACCGTCACTCGTGAACCCCGAGATACTTGAACTCCTTCGCTTGGGGCAGCAACTCGGAGAGAGCAACCCACCGGTTTTCCGGTACAGCCTCAGATTTGGAGACGCCGCAGAACTCTCGCCCCGGTTCTAGTTGAAGGTCACGGTCAGATGAAACGAACAGAACCACATCGTCTGCATAGAGACGAAATCCCCGTATCAGCTTAACCGTGAGATCCTGTCCACGAATATCCCGAACCGGTTCAGAGACGAGAGGCGACCGTGGTGTCGAACAACTACTGAAGACGTGTTGTGACTCGTTTGGGTCGACGGGTCAGAACATCAAGAACAAGAACCTCACATGTTGTGTTGTTGTTGTGGACGTACTGTAATCGTGCACGTCTTCTCCCGTGTGTCCTACAGTGGTGATGGTGTGCCTTCTGCGCTACGCCCAGGTGATCGAACACAGCCACCGATGTTGGGTCAACACCAGCGCTCTGGTGTCCGGCTGCACCAACGCCGTGGGTCTGGTCATGGTGGGAAACTTCCAGGTAAACTTTGTGTAACAAACCCTCTGACATGAACTCAGACGAGTGTCTTCTAACCGCACGCCGCTCTGTCCCGACAGGTCGATCACGCCAAGTCTCTACACTACGTGGGCGCCGGCGTGGCGTTTCCCGCCGGGCTGCCTGTTCGTGTGCCTGCAGTGTGTCCTCACGTACCGGTGGCTGTGACCGCCCTCGACTACTGGATGGCCCATTTCCGCGTGGCTCTGGCTCTGGGCGCCATGGTCTCCCTCGTCCTCAGTATCCTTGTTATGTTTACTTCCTGTAGCCAATAGCAAGGTGCATCACCTTCTGATGAACCGGACCTGAACAGAACCCAGCAGCAGCCTACGGAGTGGTTTTCTGTGGCAGGCTGTGAACTCGATCCCGGTTCTGCACTTAGCATCAGTTCTGTCTTCCTTAACGTCCTCCTCGTTCCAGGCGGCATCTTCTTCATCCACGAGAAGCTTCGTCCTGCAGCACGCCGCAAGCCATTCTGCGAGTGGGTCTTCACCGTGGACATCCTGGTCTTCTACGGCACCTTCACCTACGAGTTCGGCACCGTCACCAGTGAGACCATGATGGCGGGCCTGCAGCAGAGCCTCCACCACCACGGCTCGGGTGTCATCATGGGTCCCGGAGCCCGAGGCTCGACGCTGAGCGGTGGCGACCAAAGGCCTCAAGTCGCCCGGCGGCAGCAGCACGTCGACACATCTCAACTGCACCCCCGGAGAGCATAGCCATGTTGTAGCCACGGGAGGTGCATTCATGAGCGGCGCCAGTCCGACCGCTGGAGCCATGAATGTTTCCAAGACGGCCACTTTGAGTTTGTTTCGTAATCCCTCCTCCATCGACCTTTCTTTTGCTTTTCTCTGCACGGCACTCAAACGAGAGCAACGATTAATGTTTGTGTAGTCGGTAGAAATCACTGAATGTTGAGAAGTGACTCGTTAACGGTCTCTATGTTTCACCAATCACGCTTCTTTTATCCGTTTAAATGACGTGAGCCGAGTTCAGGACGAGAGCGCCTCAATCACTTTTTTTGTCGTCGTGCGTCTCACGCCACGTTTTTACCGTCCCGGTGCAATAAATCGCCATCGATCACGTGACCGTGAGCGAACAAATGCCTTTTTTTCAGCATGTTGAAGTCGCCTCTGTCCAAACACTGATGTTAATTCCAGGCTGGACCCTTGGAAGCCTTATTTTGAGTTCTTGGAATGACTTTCGTGTTCAGCGTGAAGCTCGTAGACTTTGTGCCATAGATCTCACGGCGGCGTCACGCAGATCGAAGTCCAAGCGTCCGCTCCAGACTGCCACGAACCGAAGATGACGAACGCCACTCGCTCATTAAGTTCTTACAGTATTCTGCCCTCCGGATGCCAGCAATACGCTCACATCACCTACCTCTTTTTATCTTTTGTGGGGTCGATGTCTCCATCTTCACGGCGGCTTTGAAAAGTGTTTTGGAGTGACCGTCTGGTTTCACTTCACTGATGGTTTGTACGAGTGCACTGTTCTAGCCTTATCCCTCCGTACTGTGCCCGGGGGAGCGCGTCTTCGTTCTTCGTGTTCACCATACTGTAACCGAAGTCACCGCGGCGTGACAGCAAACGGCAGCTCGACGTCGAGCCCCTCGCATCAGGGCTGGATCTGAACCACGAACCATCGTCCACAGGCCAAAACTTTAAGGTGGATCTGAATCTTTTTTTTCTTTGTGTTGTTAAAAATGTTCACACGGTTTCGAAGAGGCCGCCCGGCACCAAACGTTTCCTCATTTCCTGGATTTAAACAAAGAGTTATGAGAGAACTGGTGACGGAGCGAGTCCACACGGATTGATTTTGTTTTTATAAATTCTGTAAATATGTATGATTTTGTCTCATTTAGGTATTTTCATTTGACAGAGATTTATATTCAAAATATGAAATAAAATGATAAATTATTAGCAGATGTTTGACGCCGCATGGTTCTTTGTAGAGGAGCTGGAGGTCTGAAGGTCGAGAGCGACGGTCCCTGATCTGTAGGAACTGGTACCGTTCCACCAACGGGGAACAACAGAAAGTTTGGAACGGGTGGTTCATCGGAGGAGGTGACGTACGTCAGAGAGCGAGCGAGGAGAAAATAAACGCTGCAGCCGTCGACGGTCAACAAAAGTCTTTGGTCGGATGTTTCTTGATATAAAAAGCAGATTTATTCATTTGCAAGCAGAAATATAAAGACGTGTCGAGCAGACGACGTGAAGACGATCTCAGATCTGAGTGAGAGTGAAACAGATCATGACGTGATGGACACCTGAGACGTCTCATGATGAGACGTCTCAGGTGTCCATCACTGCAGCTCAGGTCAGAGTTTTCCTCTTTCATTTCTTGTTTCTCTGCAGATGTCGCCTAAAGTTACATTAGATAACGCCTCATTTGCATATTCAAACATCATGTGATCATCACTGGTCTCCTGTCAGCCGCCTCGTCGTCGTCGTCGTTGGTTTTGATCCTTTATTTATTTTATAGATTTTTAACTCCATGAAAGTTTCTGTATAAATAAAGTTCAGTTTACTTTCAAACTTTCTCAGATTTAAACTTTTGAATGATTCATTTTTTTAGTAGTTTTTTTTTTTGTGCGTTTAAAGCTCAGAACTGTAAAACAACTAAAATATTCAAACATTTCTAACGATCTTGTTTCCGCTGCGTTCACACCAGCTCGCCACAGATTATTATTATTTTACGTTTGATTTCATGTCACGGCGTCTCTGCGGCGAGTTTGTCGTGAACGCGGCGTCTCCTGAGGCGTTGAAATGTCCCCGTGTCTCCGGCGTGGTCTTGGTCATGTGTACATGGCTCCGTGCAGATCTTCCAGCCGGTGCTCTCGCTGTTTCCGTCTCTCCTGCAGAGGAAGCAACAGAATAATCAGCGAGGGACGGACGGCGTCTTGAAAGCAGCGAGCGTCAGAGACTCACCTTGTCTTTCTTGAACTCTTCGTACTCCGGGTTGTCCGTCGGTAACTCGAGGCGGCAGAGCGGACAGGAGTTCGTCTGCGAGTGCAAAAAGAAGAAGCTGAAGTTCTTCCCGTAGACGTCGAGCAGGAAATGAAGTCACAGATTTGTTGGCAGAGTTTTACCTTCCCCAACCACGGCAGGATGCAGCCGGAGTGGAACAGGTGTTTACACGGCATCTCTCGAACCGTCTCCTGCTCCTCGAACTCCAGCAGACACACCGGACACTTCAGGCCTTTGTCCGCCTGCTCCGCAGAGACCACGACCACGGTGAGCGTCTGCACGGCGGTCTTGGCGGCCGGAGGAGGAAGCCGCTGGTCCCAGTCCGACAGGTCGAACGGCCCCGAGTCGATGAGGTCCAAACCCTGCATGAGAGACCTGCAGCAGACCGGCAGTCAGTCACATGGTCCAGACACTTGAAGGCATCGCGATGCGTTCAGGCTCACCTGGCGAGTTCGAGCAGAGCGTTCTGGCGGTACTGCTCCTCGGGGTTGGTCGGCTCGCAGTCGTGTTCGTCAAAGTAGGAAGCCATTTTGTGTCAGTGTGTCTCCGCTCTGCATGAAGAAGAAGAAGAAGAAGAAGAAGAAGAAGAAGAAACGTTTTTCTTCCGTGAAGTCAAAATAAAATTATTTTAAATGTCGCCTGGAGAAACATTTAATTCACTTTATCACATTTTTATGAGCCTGTATCATATAAACAACAACAGTAATAATAATAATTATAATAATAATAATAATAATGATGATGTATCATCATCATTATTATTATTATTATTACTGTTGTTGTTTATATTTCATATTATTCGTCTTCAGGAACCTGCTGATGTGATGAAGCTGCTGATCGTCACTGTGATTTATTCTGCTTCGTTAATCATCAAACTAGCAGCTCGCATCATTTATTTAATACTGATTAATTTATTTATTATTGATTCATGATAATTTCACAGCAGTTCAGTTTGATCGATTAATAAAATAATAATCGAGTCGACAGTTTAAAGTTTGAAACATTCAGACATGATGAAATATAAACAACATAAATACAAACAATAAATAAAAATGTTTCAGTTAATTAAAGATCATCGATTATCTCTCTGCTTTATTAAATATTTCAGATTTTCAAAATAAAACGAAGTTAATCTCTTCTCTTTCGTCTGATTCTTTTAATTTCTTTAATTTCTTTATTTATTTTAATTCTTTTGATTCTTTTAATTATTTTAATTATTTAATTTATTTTATTTACCGACAGAAACATTTAAAAAGTTTCAACGTTCAGACTCGTCACTTCCGCTCGAAGCCTCTCGTCCCGGAGCGGAAGTGACGCTGTCATAAAGTCTGCGTTACAAAATAAAAGTCAGTAAAAATGTTTAAAAACTCAGAAAAATGAAAAATTAGAAAATTAGAAACTGACTCACCTGCACAGGTCAAACTTCCGCGTGTGACGAGCTTCAGCCACGTGCTGCGCTGCTGTCCAATCACAGACAGAGACGCGGCTCCGCCTCTTCTTCGGCTGAAGGTTAAAACTGCGGCCATGACGTCACTACTGCCCCCTGCCGTAAGAGACCGGAACTGACGTCAGATGATAACAAACAAGAATAAATAATAAATAAATAAATAAATAATAATAGAATAAATAAATAGAAATAAACACAAATAAATAATAATACAAGATAATAAAAACAAATAATAAATAAATATAATAAATAAATAGATAGATAATAAAAACATATAAATAAAATAAATAAGAAATAATAAAAACATAGATAAAAACATAATAAATATAAATAAATATAAATAAATATAAAAAATAAGAGATAATATAAAACATATAAATAAATATAAATAAATAAATATAAATAAATAAATTATAAATAAATATAAATAAATAAATAATAGATAATATAAAAACATAAAAAAATATAAAATAAAATTAATAAAGAAAGAAAGAAAAATAAAGACTTTTTTTTTTTTTTAATGGTTCCATGTTACAGAACAGATCACCGCCTGGGTTGTCAGCAGCAGTGTGTCTCTCTGATGGTGCTGAGGTTCATCTAGGTAGCAGTGAGCAGGTCGGGCTGTAGACCTGAAGGAGGTCAGAGCGGTCAGTGCGAGCTTGAAGCAGGATTTTATATTTCTCGTGGACGTGGCTGCTGCTGTGATCACGACGTCCACGACACATATTCCTACTGGTCATTATTGCTGCCATATCTGCTACTGTAATCTTTTATCAGTCATTGTAATTCATTGTCATTTTAGTATAGATGTTTATTTATTGCAATGTTTCTGATTTTCTTACGTGTTTATTTAAAGAATCTTTCATAGTTTTGTCTCCGAGTGTGTGGAAGCGCAGAGAGTCTGTGACTGTAAGTGGGAACCACACATATAGAGCTACAGAAGATTTAAGAGGTGCTGGATTATTTACATGATACTATTACATTTTTAAATAATCAGCAGCTCTCTGCTCCGTCTGAGCTGGAGCGAGTTGCTGCCGAGATGGACGGCGGTTGGTGCGGCGTCAACAGTACTGCAGAGTTTGTACTGGACCGCCGTGGTTCAGAGGCTGAGCTTCTCGATCTTCCAGTCCATGTACGGTCCAACCATCCGTCGAGTGTCCGAGCTCAGAGTAGAGAGGAGCCAGCTGAGCTGGTGCTCCTTCCTTTGGAGGCTCGTCCTACTGGGAGCGGACCCAGAACCTCTGATGGACTACAGGCCTCGGGATCCTCCAGGTATAACTGCAGATTCACCAACGTTTGAGTGTTTTTAAGAGTAAAGCTGAAGCACAAATGAAGCCACCAGACGACATTTTGATACCAAAACAGAATTTATTTGCGGAATCGGACTAGAGGTGAGAAATCTCACTGTTCATAACTATCGACATTCCAGGTGAAAAGGAAAAAACATAAAAGGTGAACAGACACAAAAACAAGTCAAAGAAAATATGGCTTTGGTTAAATAACACTCTACTAAACTGATTTGAAAAGACGAGTTGTTACATTAAGTCTGAGGCTCCGACACGGATCTGCTGCAGGTCGTCACGGACAGAACAACCTGTCGGCTCTACAGTAGCTGCTGACTGTGCTCAGTGTTCTGATGATGCCAGTGTTATTAGACGTGGTACTGATACAATGGCACAGACAGCCGGTCGCTCACGCTCGTGTTGCATAGTTATCATCACAGCACATTCTT
>JAFMOB010000367.1:0-22500 GCA_018985215.1 Larimichthys polyactis
TCAACAGATACGACTTCCTCCAGAGTGACGACAGCTGAACCAACAGCTCCAATAAACTGAACAGAACTAACTGAATCCTTCACATATATGTAACCTACAGAAGAACAATCTGCCTCAGTCCATTCAGGTTCACTCCGCTCCTATGAAGTCTCACACTTCATCCACCGGATCCAAACCCGGTTTCAAGAGCACCGTCACGGAGACTACGTCCAGGTTTTAGACAGTCTGCGGGGATGTCTCAGAGACTACGTCCAGGCTTTAGACAGTCTGCGGGGACGTCACAGAGACTACGTCCAGGTTTTAGACAGTCTGCGTGGACGTCATGGAGACTACGTCCAGGTTTTAGACAGTCTGCGGGGACGTCACGGAGACTACGTCCAGGTTTTTAGACAGTCTGCAGGGACGTCACGGAGGACTACGTCCAGGTTTAGACAGTCTGCGGGGAGTCTCAGAGACTACGTCCAGGCTTTAGACAGTCTGCGGGGACGTCACAGAGACTACGTCCAGGTTTTAGACAGTCTGCGTGGACGTCATGAGACTACGTCCAGTGTTTAGACAGTCTGCCGGGGACGTCACGGGACTACGTCCAGGTTTTAGACAGTCTGCAGGGACGTCACGGAGACTACGTCCAGGTTTTAGACAGTCTGCGGGGACGTCTCAGAGACTACGTCCAGGTTTAGGACAGTCTGCGGGACGTCACAGAGACTTTCGTTCCAGGCTTTTAGACAAGTCTGCAGGACGTCACGAGACTACATCCGTTTTAGACAGTCTGCGGACGTCACAGAGACTACGTCCAGGTTTTAGACAGTCTTGCAGGGACGTCACAGAGACTACATCCAGGTTTTAGACAGTCTGCAGGGACGTCACGGAGACTACGTCCAGGTTTTAGACAGTCTGCAGGGGACGTCACAGAGACTACATTCCAGGTTTTAGACAGTCTGCGGGTACGTCACAGGAGACTACGTCCATGTTTTAGACAGCCTGCAGGGACGTCCACGAGACTACATCCATTTTATGACAGTCTGCAGGGACGTCACAGAGACTACGTCCAGGTTTTAGACAGTCTGCGGGACGTCACAGAGACTACGTCCAGGTTTTAGACAGTTCTGTGGGACGTCACAGAGACTACATCCAGGTGTTTTTAGACAGTCTGCTGGGACGTCACAGAGACTACATCCAGGTTTTAGACAGTCTGCGGGGACGTCACAGAGACTACGTCCAGGTTTTAGACAGTCTGCGATGAAGTCATTCTCAAACCTCATTTACACTTTGGGCACCAGCGTCTGATGACTATAAACACATGATCTTCATTTATTGCAGGACTATTGCATTTAGCCAGGCGTACACAGTGTGTGTGTGTGCGTGCGTGTGTGTGTGTGTGTGTGTGTGTGTGTGCGTGCGTGTGTGTGTGTGTGTGTGTGTGTAACAGTTCTTTAATGGACGGAGGTGAAAACACAGACCACACCTGAGAGCTGACATTCTTTCTGTTTTCAAAGTACGTGACAGTTTGAGGAATCAAACTCCTCTCAGCTCGAGCTCTAATCAGATCTTCCACAGAGAAGTGCCAGGATGTGTGTGTGTGTGTGTGTGTGTGTGCGTGTGTGTGTGTGTGTGTTTGTGTGTGTGTGTGTGTGTAGTCCACAGTTTGTTTCCTCTACAGCAGATGCTGGTTAACTGTCTATCGGCGGTGAATAGCTGCAGGTCCATAATAACAGGCCTGTTTACAGTCCGATGTGGTCTCCCTGTCTGGTTCTAATGTACTTTTCAATGCATGCTAAAGTCCTGGATAGGAAGGAGGGGGAATAACGTGAGAAGAAGAAGTGAGCAGAGATCTGCTGTGTGTGTGTGTGTGTGTGTGTGTGTGTGTGTGTGTGTGTGTGTGCTTTAGTGGATTTCAATGCTGGATTTCATTTGGTCATGGAGGTTCGCTGGTTTCCTTCACTGACAACAAAAGAAAACATTACACACCACGCCATTCACTTCATTCCTGCTGATGTTTCTGTGTGTGTGTGTGTGTGTGTGTGTGTGTGTGTGTATGTGTGCATAAAGTTTATTAATGGTCAGCTGTGGTTGCCACAATAAAATAAATATTCTGTAACTTCTATTATTACAGTAAAAGCCTGTTACGTGTCAGGTTTCAGTAAAATACATCGTGCCTTTAAATATTACGTCATTTTACTGTATAATTAACTCTGTGATATAAAATGTGACTTTATTCTGTATGAATTTAAAATCACGTGTATAAAGGTTTTGAAATATGACATCATACTTCATGGTGTAGTTTACAGTTTGACAGTTTACCTTCATGTCACGTCTGCACCTGCATCTTTGTGTCCTCGTGCTGAACTCATATTTCTGTCTTTGCGTCTCCGTCCTCCCTCACAGATGAGCGTGGTCCCCAGCTGAGGCGGCAGAGGTATCACTTCAACGTCAGCTCCCTGGAACGAGACGGGCTCCTGGGGGCCGAGCTGCGCATCCTGAGGAAGCGGCTGTCTGACCCCCGAAGAGCCTCAGTGGGATCCACAGCTGATGGAGGAGGAGGAGGTTCATCCCCGTGCCTGAAGCTGTACACCTGCGCGTCAGGTAAACAACAAGCGGCTCTGCTCCAGACGAAGGCCGTGGAGGATCTGCTCGGTGGAGGCGGATTCAGCAGTAAATGGGAAGTGTTTGACGTTTGGAAAGTGTTCAAGGGCTTCAAAGCCCAGCAGAACCAGCAGACCCAGCAGAACCAGCAGCTGTGCTTTGAGCTCGAGGGTCTGGAGCACAGAGGCGGTCGCCCCATGGACCTGCGCACACTCGGGTTGGCCCGACCCGGCAGGACCAACAAGGAAAAGGCTTTCTTCCTGGCGTTTGGCAAAAGCAAGAAGCGCGACCTTTTCTACAACGAGATCAAGGCGCGGTCAGGCCATGACAACAAGACCGTCTATGAATACCTGTTCACCCAGCGCCGCATGCGGCGAGCTCCTGCTGCAAGGGCCGCTAAAAAACCTCTGCAGCAGCCGCCGCCGCTGCCACCGCAGTCCCTCCCCCAACATCAAGTGGTGAAGACGCAGGCGAGGCCGCGGTGCCACCGGAGACGACTCCACGTGAACTTCAAGGAGATGGGCTGGGACGACTGGATCATCGCGCCACTGGAGTACGAGGCCTTTCACTGCGACGGCGTCTGCGACTTCCCCATCCGCTCGCACCTCGAGCCGACCAACCACGCCATCATACAGACCCTGATGAACTCCATGGACCCGGAGTCAACGCCGCCGACCTGCTGCGTCCCGACGCGACTCAGTCCGATCAGCATACTCTACATCGACTCGGCCAACAACGTCGTCTACAAGCAGTACGAGGACATGGTGGTGGAGTCATGCGGTTGCAGGTAGCGAAGAACGGCGAGACGGCGAAAGAGAGACAGTTCCCGCCCTTCGTTTGTCTGTTAATATTGTGATCAAACCCAAAAAGGGAAGATGAACACTGAGGAAAACCGCCTGAGTCCAAACAGACATTACTCTTCTCGCTCAAGTGGACTATCAGACTGCATACCAAAGACTGTTAAAGACTAAACAGAGGAAGATAAACTCGTGGAGGTGATGCTCTTTGACGCCCACTCACTAAAACTTGTGTAACGTTGATGTTGGTGCTGACGATGTTGGCGAGATGCATCAGGACGAAGCCAAAAACAACCAGAGAGCCGAGCGCTCTCGTTCAGTTTGTAAAAAGTTTGTGTAACAGAAAAGTTATTTTAACATTATACTCAAAGACGCCCTTTTCTTCCAGCACTTATCTGCCACCGTGCCTCTGCCCCATTCAGACGTACAGCGAAGAGTAATTTGTGATCCAAGACGTTTCTTGTTTGTTTTATATGAAGCATGTAAAGAATTTCTGATGTATAAATACAGGCCAGTGATGAAGTGCTAATCTGACCTGCCTCCAAATGTGGGAAAAGTTGCATAAACTACTCTTCAATAAAAAATGTCTAATTGACCGAGCTCCAAACTCCTATCAGTGTGAACTCTGCCCCCCCACAGGCTCCGTAGACTAAACTATCAGAGGAATTTGTGGGATTTTAAGAAGCCAGATCACAATTTAACCCGAGAATGACCTCGTTTGATTTGGTTGAAAGTGTTTCTGTGGTCGACTTCACAACCTGCTGCGAGCTGAGGTGAAGAAGAGTCAACAGGTATTAAAGACTTAATTAGGTGTCTGTTAAAGGTCCAGTGTGTTAGTATTTATTTATTTTGAATCACCTGAAAATATGAATTATGTGTCTCTGAGCTCTTAATATCTGCAGTGAGAGCAGATCTCCAGTAGCCCAGAGCAGACAAACCAAGCAGAGTTTTTCCTACACAGAAGCAGAGGGTGAAACCTCATACATGAACACATCAAACTTAATTGTTATGTCAAAAACAATAATAACATCAATAATATCGGCAAAGACGTGATGAGCCTGGATGCTCAAACAAGCCATCTGTGACCACACCCACCTGTCAATCAAAGCGTCCACGCTCTTAATCCTGCATAACTTGAAGCCTTAATATAATGTGAACAGGTGAGTGTATAAATTCACCCTCAGTACAGTTGTCATGAACGGGGAAATTAGCTACAGAGACCAAAAGTGTTTTTTGTACCAGGCTGTAAACATGTTTATTTCTGCTGTGAAGTTGGACATTTGGACATGGGGACTGATGGAGACTGACTCACTTCTGGAGCCAGCCTCAAGTGGACGTTAGAGGAACTGCAGTTTGTGGCTTGATGAGGATTGAATCAGGTGTCCCGTTTAATACAGAAGTAACAGTTTGAGTGACATGTCACAGAGCCAATCAGGAAGCTCTAATAGAAATTAAGACCAACCAATGAGCAACTGGCAGTGTCCAGTCTAACAGTGAACACAGCGACAGAACCTCTGAACCAGCAGTGTCCAGTCTAACAGTGAACACAGCGACAGAACCTCTGAACCAGCAGTGTCCGTCTAACAGTGAACACAGCGACAGAACCTCTGAACCGGCAGTGTCAGTCTAACAGTGAACACAGGGAGACAGAACCTCTGAACCGGCAGTGTCCAGTCTAACAGTGACACAGCGACAGAACCTCTGAAAGCCGGGACAGGTGGTCCGTCTAACGTGAACACAGAGACAGAACCTCTGAAAACCGGCAGTGTCCATTCTAACAGTGACACAGAGACAGAACCTCGTAACCGGCAGTGGTCCAGTCTAACAGTGAACAGAGACAGAAACTCTGAACCAACAGTGTTCCAGTCTAGACAGTGAACACAGCAGCAGAACCTCTGGAACCAGCAGTGTCCAGTCCTAACAGTGAACACAGCGACAGAACCTCTGAACCAGGCAGTGTCCAGTCTAACAGTGAACAAGAGGACAGAACCTCTGGAACCGGCAGTGTCAGTCTAACAGTGAACACAGCTAACAGAACCTCTGACCAGCAGTGTCCAGTCTAACAGTGAACACAGCAACAGAACCTCTGAACCAGCAGTGTCCAGTCTAACAGTGAACACAGCGACAGAACTCACTGAATAAAGTTATAAAGTTGCTTTTGTACAGTAATCAGTGAGGCTGAACGGCTGCTGTGGTTTGTTTTTGTTATTTATCTCTATTTTCTCACCATCTGTTACATCCAGTGTCCACCCGTAAAATAATTGTTCCAAAATAGACCTCCGGTATTTCCTGTTGCCCCCTGAACTCTCAGTAACCACCCCGGCCTCTTTGGAGGAACTCAAACTGCCTCCTCAGTGTGAACAGCAGGGCTGCAATAACAGAGTCACAGAGACAGGGTGGTTTTCCACCTGGTTACAGATATTTTACTATATTTAATACTCTGGGCACATGAATGGACCGCTGAGACGTGGAGGTGGAGCTGCTGCACTGAAGGCTGAAGCTCTTCTTATTAAAGCCTCCGGCCGGGTCGGACCAGGAAACGCCTCATTGTTCAAACCTGCAAACAGCAATGACAACTGGAGTGTTTGAAAATGATTCCATGTCTGAACACTGTCCACAGATTTCACTTTTACCAACTGAAGGAGGCAAAGCGTCTCACTCCAGGCATCACATCACATGCAGCTTTAAAGGAGCAGTGTGGAGGATTTAGTGGCTTCTAGTGGTTACTGGTTACGACTTTATGTCATCGTTGGTCCAGATACTGGAGTTCAGATGGACTTCAGGTCTGACTTCTTGGAGCCTTTGAAGAACTCAATGTTGAGTTTTAAAAACGTTAAAACACCCCCCCACACTCTTAAAGTCATGACCTCACGGCCTGTTTGAGCACAGGCGACCACAGCTTCACTGTTGCTAGGTAACACATCGGCAGCAACACTCGTCTGTCTGCGTCCCGGAGCACACCTGTCTGCCTGCCCCCTCGTAAAGCTCCTCAGCCATTGGATGAATCCATCTGCGCAGAGCGAACGGCTTGTTTCTCTTGGAGACGGAGTGATGTAAGCATTTCCTTTAATCAAAGCTGAGGCATGCCAGTGTTATTGCCCCCTCTCTGAAAACCTGAACTGACAGGGCAGGAGGTTGGAGAGAGGCTGAGCAGGCCCGCACTTAAACAACTTGAGCTACTCGAGCTTGCAGCTCCAAACCAGGAAACTTGGATTAGAAATTACAAACTGCAGACCGTGTGAGGAAATCTCACTGTTAGCGTCTGGATAGATGTATTAGGACAGACTTTGAAGGCAGGAGTTTGGGAATATCAACGCTGCTCAGTTTGTGTTTTAATCCCAGAGCAGCTCATTTTGTGAGTTTGGAAAGCACTTGTTGCAACCGTCCAGGAGGTAATGTGTCATGCAGCTGCTGCTGCTGCTGCTGCAGAGCTCCCTTTATTCTCATCACCACGTAATAAAAACGACATATTTCAAGTCTGCAGTTTCCATTATCACTTCTGGAGACGTGAAGTTCAGATTTATATTTTTGTTTATCTTTGAGTTAAATGAAAAATATGTTGTCCGGAGGCGGCAGTGATTTGTGTGTTGTTAACAATCGGCTCATTCTTTTCAGATGTGGGAAGGAACCCGTTCACTCCGACCTGACAGACCTAAATTTAGCTGCATACAACAAATGCCAGTTACAGATAAGACGTGTTCACAGTTTCCCAGCATGAGAGCCACTTTAAAAAACACAAGGCGAACCCTGCGATGGACATACACGAAAGCGCGTCGATTCTTTTGGTATGTTGAACCAGAATTAACTTGATTTTGATCAGATGTGTCACATGGATACAGCACTTAAAGGTCCAGTGTGTCGGATTTAGTGGCACCTAGCGGTGAAGTTGCAGATTGCAACCAAATGAATACTCTCCCTCGCCTCACCCTCTCCTTCATCAGCGGACTCCATGGAAGAGGACCCGCTCTTTTTAATCATTTTACTACAACAAATACACAATGATTCTTATTTTCAGGTGATTATACACTAATGAAAGCATACTAATGAATATTTTATTACATTCTTGCCAATAAATACTCATTGCTGATCTGTTCGGTTAAAGTTCAGCCAGGACAGATGTGAAGGACAGATGTTTCATCCAATCACCTGCCAAGTACAGTCAAGTTAGCAAATGTTATTGGTCACCGGCCAGTGGCTGAACACAAATTCAACTGACCGGCAAACATCGAACCAACATTGAATCAACGCTGCTCAACATTGAAATGTAACATTGATTTTTCATCAATGCACCCTGAAATAATAAAAGTTATTTCAATGATGAAAAATAGATCAAGACAAGAAATCAACTTAAAATCAATCACTGTTTTATCATTGAACCAACATTGAATCGACATTGAATCAACATTGAACCAACATTGAATCAACATTGAATCAACATTGAATCAACACTGAGTCAATGTTTCTCTTCTCTACATTGAAAAAGCAAAGATTAATCAGCACTGACTGAATATTCAACCTCAACAAAAACGATGATTCTGATGAAATTTCAACATTGAATCAATGTTGCCATGATATCTTCAGACCCTGCAGGAATTCGCGATGTTGCGATTTGCAACTTCAACGCAACTTCAGTGAATCCCTGTGAATTCAGGGCGGTGTTGCAATTTTATCTAATCACTGCGATTTTTCCGCAACTTCCACGCAGTCTGCCCGGGGGATTGAACTCGACGGGTCAGGGACGGCCGCACGGTGCGGGAGGATCCCCTTGTGGGACCTCTCCTCGGCGCTGGCTGACCCCCGCCGGGCGCATTTCCTCCGCGGCGGTTTCATGTCGGGCTCTGTGTCAGCTTGGAAAGGCTCTTGGGCTCCAGCTTTACAGCGCCCGCCCGCCTGGACCTCCCTGCTTCCCGGGGCCGTGGACTTAGTGCTCGCTGCACCCTCTCCAGGACTCGCCCCCAGGGACGGGGCCCCCTCGCCCCCGGGGCGACTAGTCGAATCGCAACTTATCGCAACTTTCACTTCCTCCCGCAACAAAATCGCAACAAAAATGTAAAAAGCACCGCAACTTTCACCGCAGTTTTTTTGAAAACC
This sequence comes from Larimichthys polyactis, assembly GCA_018985215.1. Classification (NCBI taxonomy): domain Eukaryota; kingdom Metazoa; phylum Chordata; class Actinopteri; family Sciaenidae; genus Larimichthys; species Larimichthys polyactis. The sequence goes on from JAFMOB010000367.1 coordinate 8,472, forward strand.
TCCTGCAACATCAGGCATTTTAGGCCGCAACTATCTCCCGCGAAATCCTGGTGACTGTATCTTATTTTATTAAAAACACCTTCAGGATGAGCTACAATCACATCTGTCGGTTTGTTTTCAAAATAAAGAAAACTCTTCCCGAAAATCCCCCCCAAAAAAACCTCCATCAGTGCTACTGCAGCGAGCCGAGTGTAACAAGTCGGAGGAGGTATCATTGTTAAATGGACATTGGGAAACAGTATTCCCCACTGAGAGAGCGCCTGGCTTTAATTATCACACATTTCCACACATTAGCCCATCTGAGATACAGGCACTGGATTATACAAACAGCTGATTTAAATCTCCACGTATGATTTATGGTGACTGATATTTCCTATGATTTATGACGGTGTAAATGTGTGTTGGCTCGACAGGAAATGAAACATAATTGGGAAATTGACTTCACGGTATGCTTTCTTGTATGTTTTTTCCTCCTATCACGGAATGGGATTGTTTAAGGAGAAACACAATGGCTGGAAGTGAAAGCTCCTGATGGGTTTAATATGACTGCTCATGGAGGAAAAACCTCAAATCTTCAGTTCAACATTTCACACAGACTTCTTTTGGTAAAGACAGTCTCTTAAATTTAATACAAAGGTCAGTTTTTAACCTGCTGTCTCTTATATCATGTAATAAATAACAAAACTTTGACTTGCTTCGGTGAGGTCAACAGAGGTCATGGTTGGGTTTCCTACTTATAAGACTAGTTTAACATTTTGGGAAGTTCTTCAGTACCACTCTAAGAAACCACAATCAGGGGTTAGCTTAGCTTAGCATAAAGACTGGAATAAGGGGGGCACAGCTAACCTGGCTCTGTCTAAAGGTGTTTCTCACTAATGGTTGCCTCTCAACCTCAAAGTGATGGCAACACCCTCAGGAATTCAGCTCTCATAGCCGAGTTCAGGTCTGACACGAACTCCCATAAAACCACAAACAGTCATTCATTATTATTTAGCTAGGCTAGCTGTTTTACCCCTTTTCTAGTCTTTGTGCAAGACCCAGCAGCCAATCATCATCCAGGTCCCCAGCAGCCAATCATCATCCAGGTCCCCAGCAGCCAATCATCAACCAGGTCCCTAACAGCCAATCATCATCCAGGTCCCCAGCAGCCAATCATCATCCAGGTCCCCAGCAGCCAATCATCAACCAGGTCCCCAGCAGCCAATCATCATCCAGGTCCCCAGCAGCCAATCATCATCCAGGTCCCAGCAGCCAATCATCATCCAGGTCCCCAGCAGCCAATCAGTCAAACCAGGTCCCTAACAGCCAATCATCATCCAGGTCCCTAACAGCCAATCATCATCCAGGTCCCCAGCAGCCAATCATCAACCAGGTCCCTAACAGCCAATCATCATCCAGGTCCCCAGCAGCCAATCATCAACCAGGTCCCCAGCAGCCAATCATCAACCAGGTCCCCAGCAGCCAATCATCAACCAGGCCCCAAGCAGCAGCTGATATCACTGCCTAGTCCAGCAGCAGTCAGCCCAGCTCGGCGTCTGTCTTTCAGCCTTTTATTTCACCAAGCTCTCACCAACCACTAAAAGTCAGTCCCACATTTACTCTTGTCCGGCGGCTTCTTGCTCGCTCACTCTCTCCTTTTCTCTTCTTAGCCAGCTCCTGTTCTGGCACAACACGGAACCCGGAGCCCAAAGTTACATAGTGTGAGAGCAGACGTACGAATGACAGAGACACCGTTCAGCTGATCACAGGTCAGTGTGGGTCAACAGTGTTTAAACTCTGGGCTGAAACAATGTTTGGATACTTCTTGTGGACAGTTAATGTTACGGGAAGATGAACGGGAAGCAAACAATGGCCTCCTGCGTTAAAGATCGTAAAGAAAGTTTCGTTGACGTTTCATTGACCCATCGTTGACTCATCGTTCCACCTCGACCTTCTTCCTCCACAGACTTTGCGGCTGCTTGTTTTTTGGGACATCCGTTGTTCTTCTGAGGAGGACAGTCTTCTTCTTCCATCAGCAGAACAACAACAACTGATCTCAGAACAAGTAAACCAGCTAATTAGAGCAGCGATCCGATAAGAACACGAGTTCAACAGCAGTGCTTTGTCATGTGGCTCAGCTAACGATAACGTCGTACCTGGAGGTCATTCCTTGCATGAACGCTTTTAGAGGCTATACATGATGGACCGTGCACTTCTTCTTAAAGCGGACATTATGGAACCGGACTCTCCATATTATTCCATAACTCAGCTCTTCTGGCCTCGTGCCACGGCCGTCCCCACTCGGCCTTTGGCCCAACGGAGCCCATAATCAGATTACGTTGTAGTGAACTCTGCGGTTCGCCTTCTCAAGCCCAGAAATCTGTAGTAAAGCAGAAACATGGATTGTTTACGGGTTTCGGGTTTCCTTGTCGCTGTTTGTGGCCGGGAATTGTGGCAAAGTGTCAGGCCGAATCCAAGTGAACAGGATCAAGAACCCGGTTGAAGAGGGCTATTGTGTTTCCCCGCTTGGATGTAATCAGAAACATATGCCCTCCATCGCCGACGCTGAAAAGGGAGGCTTGTTTAACAGGGCTTAACTTCATTGAATACAACTTTAATGGTCGCCCCTATTACAAGATTTAACAATGATGTTTTGGGAAGGCTTGCAAAAGCATTTGTGTGTGTGTGTGTGTGTTCGTCCCATGAGAGGACTGTACACACCCGGAAGGCTTGTGTTCCCCCTGCGAGCTCCAGACCTGAACAACTTTGTCCAAGGTTAGTGTTCCACATCTCCGTCACACCTCCACCTACAATTTTACGCAGCGCCGCATTTTGATAATAACATATTTTCCCTGTAATCTGATTATTAGTCAGTGTGACTCATGAATTAATCGATTGTTGACTGTGAGACGACGTCCTGAGTGTCTCATGTCCACTTTGGTTCACACTTTGCATTGTTGGAGTCTGTCAGCGGTGAGACGATCTGTCCATGTGGTTCACTCAAGAAATAACTTTTTAATTTCTACCTGAGCAGATTAAATCCACATTACCTGGACGTAGTCTCTGAGACGTCCCCGCAGACTGTCTAAAACCTGGACGTAGTCTCTGAGACGTCCCTGCAGACTGTCTAAAACCTGGACGTAGTCTCTGAGACGTCCCGGCAGACTGTCTAAAACCTGGACGTAGTCTCTGAGACGTCCCGGCAGACTGTCTAAAACCTGGACGTAGTCTCCGTGACGTCCCCGCAGACTGTCTAAAACCTGGACGTAGTCTCCGTGACGTCCCCGCAGACTGTTTATTGCTTTTAGCTGATAGTCAAACATTTTGTAACTTTGCTTTAAAAGGTGTTATATAAAGAAATAATTTTAAATAGTTTTATTGAATAAATTAATTTTGTATTCTCCGTCTGATATCAAATGAAATAATAACCATTAAAACCAGTTCTTGGATTTATAAGCCAATCCAGCCCTTAAGATGCGGTTTGTGTTTATCATGATGTAAATAACAAGACTCGCCAGGCGCTAACGATGTTTGAGTCTTCAGGTCTTCATGTCTGATTAAACTCAGCAGATGAACATGTGATTAGCACTTTAATGATCTGATTATTACATTAATCTCATCACTCGTGTCCGTCTCGCTGTGCGACCTCTGGCTCCGTCTTTCTGCCCTCGCTGTGTTTTTCACCACATCTCCTTCCAAACCTCTTTCCTCGGCCTTCTCACTGCTATCAGATCTGGCTTTGGCGCCGCTGACCGGTGTTTAACTTTTTAGTAAATGCGGTCGTGGTTTTCCTTGACAGATGTTAGGGAGGAATTTTATCATGTGGCCGCGCCAATAGCTGCTCGCAGAGAAAACAGAGCGGTTTTCTCTGGCACGCCGTCCACGACACCTACGATCACAGCTGTGTATGTCTTTCCCAGCATGCATGTGGGTGTGTGCGTGTACGTGGGTTTTATTTGCATATTATCTGTGAACTTTAAATGCACACGTGTGTGTTTGTGTGTGTGTGTTTGATTTCACAGCACACACACACCAGCTTACAGACTGAATGTACAGCTCAGGAGGGGGGTATTTTTCTTCAGAGTTCAACATCTCTGAGCTTTGGCAGAGGAGCAGCTGCATACGTTTTCAGTCCAGTTTTAACCTCCAACTTTTTATCATGAGTTAGTGCTGCTTGCTTCGCCTTCCTCCTCCACCTCCTCCACCTCCTCCACCTCCTCCTTCAGGAATCGCTCAAAAAAAGCCACAATTTTCTGTTCTGCTGTGAAAACATAGCTCTCTCTTTTCAGCGCAAGCCTCGGCCTGGAAAGCATTTGATTGAGGCGTACATGTTTCGTGTTAAGATACAGTAGGTCTATTCATTTCTGCTCACTTGTTGAGTGTAAGAGCAGAAGCGCACCAACAGTTTAAAGGAAGAGACCTCGTGTTTCCACGACAGTGTCGGCAGCTGCATCTCGAGCTGCTCGCCTCATGTTTCTGCTTTGAGACGTTCATTCAGCCTCCTCAGATTTCAGTCTCTGCTCTTTTATCTTTTTTATTCAAACTTTAGCAGCGTTTGAGCCGTAAGTCAGCACAGAGTTCCACGTTTCACACCATCGATCGCAGGTCCTGGACCTGTTTGATATTACGTGTAAGGACACTTGTGATGGAAGTGTGTGTGATAAAGTTCATCTGTGGCCACAAGGTGGCGCCGTCAAGGTTGTATGACGTGACGTGTCACACAGCAGCAACTATTTCAGTGATTCTGGTGAAACTGGATCATATTTTATGGAGGAAATGTTTTCTGGTTTTCCCTCTGATGTCCTCCGGCTGCTCCGCCTCAACTCTCTGTGATTTACAGAGTTTATGATGGACAGTGAAGTAAACTGCTGACAGCTGTAGCTGCTGTTAGCTCATGTTAGCTCAGTCTGTTAGCTGCTGTTAGCTCATGTTAGCTCAGTCTGTTAGCTGCTGTTAGCTCAGAGCACCGGGGGAGTGTTAGTGTTTGGACCACAGGAGTTTTTAGGAGAAGAGGAGGTCTACAGGCCGGGGTGGCGAAAGGAGCCATTGTTGTGCCAGAACCGGAGCTGGGAGTCTGTGTGAATTAGCTGACGTTATCCACCCAAAACAGGATGTTGTAATGTTAGCTTTAGGTTTGGACTCTGTGTTGTAGTCGGTCATTAGTTAATGTTAACTATGGTGCTGCCCGTTAGCAAAGGAGATTTGGACTGGAGTAATGTAACCAGGCTCAACAGCTTCTACGGACATAATGGCAGAGGAGAAGAGAGTGAAGAGGACGCTGACGGAGGAAGCTAAGAAGAGAAAAGGAGAGAGTTAGCGAGCAAGAAGCCGCCGGACAAGAGTAAATGTGGGACTGACTTTTAGTGGTTGGTGAGAGCTTGGTGAAATAAAAGGCTGAAAGACAGACGCCGAGCTGGGCTGACTGCTGCTGGACTAGTCAGTGAGATCAGCTGCTGCTGGGGACCTGGATGATGATTGGCTGCTGGGGACCTGGATGATGATTGGCTGCTGGGGACCTGGTTGATGATTGGCTGTTGGTGACCTGGTGATGATGGCTGCTGGGACCTGGTGATTGGCTGTGGTGACCTGGTTGATGATTGGCTGCTGGGGACCTGGATGATGATTGGCTGTTGGTGACCTGGATGATGATTGGCTGCTGGGGACCTGGTTGATGATTGGCTGCTGGTGACCTGGATTGATGATTGGCTGCTGGGGACCTGGTTGATGATTGGCTGCTGGTGACCTGGATGATGATTGGCTGCTGGTGAACTAAAAGGCTGAAAGACAGAATTTTAAATTTTATTTCAACAGTTTCTTTTCACAACACTGCTTTTAAAGTTTTATGAGCCAAACTGAAATATAAACTATCAGAGATAGGACGACTCTTTATGGCCACACACAGAGCTCCATAAAAACTAACACACACACACACACACACACACACACAATCAGCTGGGACGCCTCACTCTGTGCACCATTATCATTACCAGGTGTTGAAAAGAAGACGTATCATTTATCCATCACCACAGCTCCCTCGCTCGTACCTCCAGCTGCCAGAAGTTCCTTTTTTTGCCCCTCTTGAATAAAAAAGATGTAAAACATTTTGACCACCTGTGCTCGCTGGCTCACCGCCGCAACGCTAACTCGTTTTTCACTTTCAATGAAGAAAAGATGAATATGAGGAGGTCAGTCCACGTCACAGGCGGAGAGTGACGTGACGTTACCGCCCTGCAAGGACGTTAGCATGCTTTGAGTCAGAGGTCGAAGTTTGAACGTCAGGAGACGTGTAACTGTTAGTGCTGTTAGATATAGATATATATATATATATACACACACACACACACAGTATGTATATTTAGTATATTATGTGTTAAAGTGATTATTGACACATCACGACTCTCCTGAAGCAAATAACTCAAGCTTTAGTGTCAGACTTGAGAACGTGTTGTGAGGCTGAAGGTTGGAGGACGGAGACACACACTGGTGCATGACCGGGTTGGAACGAGGCTTTCGGTGGAGGTGTGTGTTGGAGCTGGACGAGGCAGGTGAGTGAGAAAGTGGATCATCAAAGACTGAACAAGAAGAACAGAGCGAACAGAGCTGGCCGAGGCCACGCCCACCAACACAGCTGATCATGACTCTGACAGCTTCATCATCCAGGTGTTTGAACATTTAATATTCAGACGTTTACCTCTTCAGAGAGAGCGAGGCTAGCTGTTTCCCCTTGTTTCCAGTCTTTATGCTAAGCTAAGCTAAGTGCACACGTGATCGATCATCTCGCCTGACACTTTCAAACCCATTTCAGTTTACAAGGGCCAGTGTCATGCCAGAACCGGAGCTCGGCGATACATACATTAGCATCATGGATCACGTTGGCTGCTGAACTCACTTGGTAAGCTACACATAACACGCACAGTGTCCTGTAGATGAGCCACCTCGAAGACGAAGATGAGGAAGGATGTAGCTTGTAGCAGCTCTTTTCAGTCGTATAGTTCCACGTTATATATAAACTAGAAAATTCCAGCAGAAATTTTGAGAGTGACGAGTGGGCTGTTGCTGGGGGTCTGAATTCAAAAAGCACACGTCAAATAGTCACTTTTAACATGTTTATTTAGACACAGGAGCAGCTAGCGCTAATGCACTAGGAACTAATTCTAGCATTAGCCGCTAATGTTACCAATTATCATGTCTTTACTGCAATGAGCAAAGTCTTATTTTAAAGGGACTCTTATTTTGAAAATAGCCCCTCCCCTCTCTCCTCCTTCAGGCAGGCTTGAGGTTGCCAAGCAACCAGGACCAACTGCCGGCCCTATTCAGCAGAGCAGTTACTGCACCTGTTAGAATGTCAGTTGGAAATGCTGACAGAGAGAGAGAGAAAATGCTGAGACCACCCCTCGAACAGGAAGGATTTCTGGCCAAACCGTATTTCCAATCATTGAACCGAAATCACTGGGAGCATCCTGAGCCCTTCCTGAACGTCTACATAGTTATTTTGTGTTGATAAAGTGAAGAAATGTGACCTTTAGAGCGATTCAAAGAAACGTTACTTCTGCTTTCCTCCAGAAATGTTCCCGCCTTTTTACCATGGCATTCTATGAGGCTGTGGATGGGTGTTGGTGGTGCATCTTTGTGTGTTACGCCAAAACTATAAGGCTGACAGCTTTAGCAGATGAATGTGAGTGAGAAGACAAATTTTCCTACGTTTCTATGTATAAATCATGTCTGTAGTGGGGCATTTGAGGCCACGGTAGTCGAATACGTTTCATTTTTTCACTGATTTTTCTCCCTGCTCCTCACTCTAGATGATGATGTCATCCACTGTAGCTCAAACATTACGACACATACACACCCATTATAAACCCAGAAATCTGAGTAAAAACCTGCTCAACTTTAAGCCTTGATAGTTTAAAAACGGTAAAAGCTGTCGATGAGTGTAGTGAATCCCTGAAGAGAAGGCAAGAGTACCTACATTTTAAAGTGTAAATGAAGTCTCTCTGTGACAGTGTGCCAGAGCAGTTCATTGTTGAAAATGTCTCCCGAAATTTTTTTATCGGGCTTTCCCATTTATTCCTATGGGAAATTTTTCACCGTTTTTCGCGAATAAATTCCCGAAAAACTCGCGAATCTCTTCCTCTCACCGGTGTGGGCCGCATTAATCGTCGAAAAAGGGCGGAAAATGAATAATAAAAATAAGACAAAGAAACACGCAGAAGTAGTTGACTCGTGTCGTTGGCACTCGTCACTAATAAATACTTCACGCACACACACACAGTTTCTCAATCAGTCGTCAATCAGACTATAAAATTCAGATCGGAAACACAGAAACAAAACAGACGTTTATTTATATGAAAACGTTGCAGATAATCACGTCTGTGGCGTGTTACGGTCGACTTATCACACACACACACACACACAGGGCAGAGAGGAAACACGGGTGGTATGAATTCTTTAACAGTCTCCAGTCGCAGCATTTGGCCGACGCTCGTCTCCATCAAGGCATTCCAGGAGAGACAGATAATTTGTCTGTTTCCTCCTATTTACATCCTGAAGAACCACGCCGCGCTGTGTGGTGTGTGTGTGAGAGAGAGAGTGTGTGTGTGTGTGTGTGTGTGTGTGTGTACATGTGCGTGAGCTCGGGCAGGTAACACAGTGTTCGCTCTGTCACCGCCAGACACATTAGTGGACATGTTTCAGACTTTGTTATAAATATGTGAACTCCATCTGCAACAAGGAGTGTGTGTGTGTGTGTCTTTGTGTGTGAACAACAACTTTGCATGTCTTGCATGAGTTCACATTGTGCTTGTCTCGTGTGTTTTCATGCATGTAAGTTTACGCACATGCTAAGATATGTTTCTGTGTGTGTGTGTGTGCGTCTCATCGTCTGGCTTGTGTAAGTGTGTCCATGCGTGTGGGAGAGAGGGCTATTTAAGCAGCATTACTTTGCTCGTGAGCTGCCAAGTACCTGTCGCCTCGACTTCGCCTTCCCTCTTTGTCTTCTCTTTCTCAATGTGGCCAGCACCTGCAGAAACACTGCACACACACACACACACACAGAAACACACACACAGAAACACACACACACACACACATTTAAATACACACACACACACACACACACAAACACACACACACAGAAACACACACACACAGAAACACTGCACACACACACACACACACACACACACACAGAAACACTGCACACACACACACACACACACACACAGAAACACACACACACACACAGAAACACACACACACACACACACACACACACACACACAACACACACACACACACACACACACACACACAGAAACATACTCTCAAGTGTCGTCTACACCGGATACGATGCGCCCACATTTGACCAGACTTACTGTCTCGCTCTCTCTTCACACCTTCACTTTTCTCTCCTTCGCGTCCTCTTCACTCTCTTCTCCTCTGCCATCATGTCCATAGACGCTGCTGAGCCTTTGCACCGACAGTGTGCGACACGGGCTAACGTTAGCTCAGAAATGAAGTCTGCTAACGTCAACAAACGACCAACATCCACTCCAACGCTTGATGCCTGCTAACGTTATCGCTACTACACATCAATAGTAAACACTATGAGTGGATGTTATTTGTAGCTTGTACCGGCTAACAAACTGAGCTAATAACAGCTAACAAACTGAGCTAACGTTAACTAACAGTAGCTAACAAACTGAGCTAACATGAGCTAACAGCAGCTAACAAACTGAGCTAACAGCAGCTAACAAACTGAGCTAACAGCTAACAAACTGAGCTAACATTAGCTAACAGCAGCTAACAAACTAAGCTAACAGTAGCTAACAAACTGAGCTAACATTAGCTAACAGTAGCTAACAAACTGAGCTAACGTTAGCTAACAGCAGCTAACAAACTGAGCTAACAGTAGCTAACAAACTGAGCTAACATGAGCTAACAGCAGCTAACAAACTGAGCTAACAGCAGCTAACAAACTGAGCTAACAGCTAACAAACTGAGCTAACATTAGCTAACAGCAGCTAACAAACTAAGCTAACAGTAGCTAACAAACTGAGCTAACGTTAGCTAACAGTAGCTAACAAACTGAGCTAACGTTAGCTAACAGCAGCTAACAAACTGAGCTAACAGTAGCTAACAAACTGACCTAACATTAGCTAACAGTAGCTAACAAACTGAGCTAACGTTAGCTAACAGCTACAGTTGGTAGCAGTTCACTGTCCATCAGGAAACTCTGAGGTTAAACTGTAACTTTAAGCTAAGCTAATGTTAGCATTTCAAACCCCTTCATTTCTGTGACTTTGTGACGCGGTCGTGCTGAACATGTTTCACCTTTGACCTCTCACAGACGCCGTGTCCTCTCTGACTGTTGACATGACGTGTTCACTTGTTAGACTCGTCTCCTTCTGTCAGGCACGCTGTGAACGCCGCGCTGTACGGCAGCCAACTTGGCCTCGCCAGCACAACACACGATTAGATACACAAACACAGACTACACACACACACACACACACACACACACACACACACACACACACACACGCCTCTCCCACTCTTAACCTCTTCATAAACACCGTTAGAGCATGTGGAGCTGGCGTGCTACAATAAACGCTATGAAACCGCATGAACGGCAAAATAAATATCACCACAGGGTGGCCTGCAAATGTCTGAGAGGCTGGTTTCACACCGACGAACCAGGAGAGGGAAGGAGTGTGCAACCGGAACGACCAGCCACCAATCAATACACAACCAATAATCAATCAGTATGATCCATCAACTGTCAGCGCTGTTAGTTTACTGTTAGATCACAGCAAGACATGAACTGCTACTAAGCTAACGTTAGCTCCCGTTAGCTCTGTTAGCTCTGTTAACTAGCTCCTGTTAACTCTGTTAACTAGCTCCTGTTAACTAGCTCCTGTTAACTCTGTTAACTTGCATTAGCGCCTGTTCTATTAGCTAGCTCCCCTTAACAAGCGTTAATTTAGTGTTAGACGAGCGTTATTTTAATGTTAGACGAGCGTTATTTTAATGTTAGACGAGCGTTATTTTAATGTTAGACGAGCGTTAGACGAGCGTTATTTTAATGTTAGACGAGCGTTATTTTAATGTTAGACGAGCGTTATTTTAGTGTTAGACGAGCGTTAGTTTAATGTTAGACGAGCGTTAGACGAGCGTTATTTTAATGTTAGACGAGCGTTATTTTAATGTTAGACGAGCGTTAGTTTAATGTTAGACGAGCGTTAGACGAGCGTTATTTTAATGTTAGACGAGCGTTATTTTAGTGTTAGACGAGCGTTATTTTAGTGTTAGACGAGCGTTAGTTTAGTGTTAGACGAGCGTTATTTTAGTGTTAGACGAGCGTTAATTTAGTGTTAGACGAGCGTTATTTTAGTGTTAGACGAGCGTTAGTTTAATGTTAGACGAGCGTTAGACGAGCGTTATTTTAATGTTAGACGAGCGTTATTTTAGTGTTAGACGAGCGTTATTTTAGTGTTAGACGAGCGTTAATTTAGTGTTAGACGAGCGTTATTTTAGTGTTAGACGAGCGTTAATTTAGTGTTAGACGAGCGTTATTTTAGTGTTAGACGAGCGTTATTTTAGTGTTAGACGAGCGTTAATTTAGTGTTAGACGAGCGTTATTTTAGTGTTAGACGAGCGTTAGTTTAATGTTAGACGAGCGTTAGTTTAATGTTAGACGAGCGTTATTTTAATGTTAGACGAGCGTTATTTTAGTGTTAGACGAGCGTTAGTTTAATGTTAGACGAGCGTTATTTTAATGTTAGACGAGCGTTATTTTAGTGTTAGACGAGCGTTAGTTTAATGTTAGACGAGCGTTATTTTAATGTTAGACGAGCGTTAGTTTAATGTTAGACGAGCGTTAGATGAGCGTTACTTTAGTGTTAGACGAGCGTTAGACGAGCGTTATTTTAATGTTAGACGAGTGTTATTTTAGTGTTAGACGAGCGTTATTTTAATGTTAGACAAGCGTTATTTTAGTGTTAGACGAGCGTTGTTGATTCACCATCTGCCTTGTGTGTATTTCCAGCTGTTACCATGGTAACTAGCAGGTTTCCTGCCTCCTGGTGATGTTGAACATGTCTGCTGACATGTCTTCATGCGTGATGCAGAGCAGCTGGCTCGCGGTGCGTCCAGACTGAATCTCTAATCATGTGAAAGCAGCTTGAAGCCCTGAAGCCAAACGCGTCCCCGAGCTGACGGCTGGCCGGTGCGGGCCTCTCCACACCTTCTTATTCCACAGAATAAACCAGAGCGAAGTTCTGTCGACACGTGAAGCCGGTCACGATCTCTGACTTTGTTCTACATCCATAACATCTCTGTGAGCCGACACGCTGATGTTTACCGTGTTATGTTCACCACGATATCACGGCCGCGATGCTGTTTTGGTCCACGCGACTTCAAACCCATCAGGAGCGTTTTGTCCTGGTGTTTTATTCTGAAAATCAAACAGATGTTCTATCTGTCTGAATTCCTGTCAGCTCGAGCTGCTCGCAGCGTCACGTTAGCGCGTTAGCAGACTCGTGGCAGCTTTACACAACAATAAAAACACAAACTAAGAAAAAACAATAAAAACAATACAAATTAATAAATAAATTAATAGCAGAAAAATTTAAAAATAGTGAGTGTAAGTAATAAAACAATGATTAGTTGTTGCATTTTTTCACCAGATAACTGACGTAAAAATGTGGAATGAATGCTGAATAAAATCAAGATTTAACGTCTTTACTTTCTCTCATGTTCCAGTGAGGATGTTCATACTGTTGGTTAAATAAGCTAAGCTGTGGTCATGTGTAGCTCTCAGACATGACGGAGCTTTAAATAGACGAGTGGGCGGACAGAACAAAGTGTGAGACGGCTGACGTACACGACACGCACCATAACCTGCTGAGTCACCGGGAGTCTCCTCGTCCCGTCTTATTTAAGGTGGACATCACCTATAATTTCACCCGCTGTAGATCCAGGCCCCTCACACCATCTGGAGTGTGGGCCGCGGTGTTACGGTGCTGCACGTCACCGCAGTTTATTTCAGGCTTCTTCCTGGTTTGAGCGAGCAGTGAAGTGAGCAGGCAGATCAAAAGGCCGTGTCCACGATCCGGTTCTGAAGACAGCCAGGACGAGCCTGCAGAGGGAGACATGAAGACATGAAGACATGAAGACATGAAGACACGAACACATGAAGACACGAAGACATGAATAAACTGTCTAAACCTGGACGTAGTCTCCGTGACGTCCCCGCAGACTGTCTAAAACCTGGACATAGTCTCCGTGACGTCCCCACAGACTGTTTAAAACCTGGACGTAGTCTCTGTGACGTCTCCGCAGACTGTCTAAAACCTGGACGTAGTCTCTGAGACGTCCCCGCAGACTGTCTAAAACCTGGACGTAGTCTCTGTGACGTCCCCGCAGACTGTCTAAAACCTGGACGTAGTCTCCGTGACGTCCCCACAGACTGTTTAAAACCTGGACGTAGTCTCCGTGACGTCCCCGCAGACTGTTTAAAACCTGGACGTAGTCTCTGAGACGTCCCCGCAGACTGTTTAAAAGCGCGACGTAGTCTCCGTGACGTCCCCGCAGACTGTTTAAAACCTGGACGTAGTCTCCGTGACTTCCCCACAGACTGTTTAAAACCTGGACGTAGTCTCTGAGACGTCCCCGCAGACTGTTTAAAAGCGCGACGTAGTCTCCGTGACGTCCCCGCAGACTGTTTAAAACCTGGACGTAGTCTCCGTGACGTCCCCACAGACTGTTTAAAACCTGGACGTAGTCTCTGTGACGTCCCCGCAGACTGTCTAAAACCTGGACGTAGTCTCCGTGACGTCCCCACAGACTGTCTAAAACCTGGACGTAGTCTCTGTGACGTCTCCGCAGACTGTCTAAAACCTGGACGTAGTCTCCGTGACGTCCCCGCAGACTGTTTAAAAGCGCGACGTAGTCTCCGTGACGTCCCCGCAGACTGTTTAAAACCTGGACGTAGTCTCCGTGACGTCCCCGCAGACTGTTTAAAAGCGCGACGTAGTCTCCGTGACGTCCA
>JAFMOB010000367.1:27500-52500 GCA_018985215.1 Larimichthys polyactis
TCTCCTTCCTCTTTCACAGTTATCAGTCCCTCTTTTCTTTTTCACTGTCCTCTCTCGTCTCTCTTCTTATACGCTGACCTCTGGACGGGTGGACGGGCCCCCTGGCGATCCTGCTGACATTTTGCTCGTCATTAAGAAAACAGTGTTTCTCTCTGCGAGGTGCTGCGCAAACACGGCCGCCGCCAAAGAAGAAAAAATATCTCTGGTCTCTGAAGCCAATTTCCTTCAGCAGAGTTTTCCTCGAACATTCGCTCTGAAGTCCCCTCGCCTCACCCCTGCCCTCTGTGAGAAAGAAAGAGGTTTTCATGGGATGATTTATGGCGAGGGGGGACTTTGATTGGCGGTTGTTATTTGTCAGTGTGGACAGACTTTGTGACTTTGACAGCTTGTTTGTTTCGGCTAACAGTCTGCACATGGATCAGCACATATTTGTTTGTGTGACAAAACATGGAGGCTGAAGGAAATCATGTTCAGACGTGTGGCCGGAGACGTCAGGACCGATATTTATCACACACCTCAGAGACAATCAGAGCAACATCCAGCCACAAAACGACGCTTCAAGTCACAGCAGCAACTATTTCAGTGATTCTGCTGAAACTGGATCATATTTTATGGAGGAAATGTTTTCTGGTTTTCCCTCTGATGTCCTCCGGCTGCTCCGCCTCAACTCTCTGTGATTTACAGAGTTTATGATGGACAGTGAAGTAACCTGCTGACAGCTGTAGCTGCTGTTAGCTCATGTTAGCTCAGTCTGTTAGCTGCTGTTTTACATTTTCCTGTACGGTGACGATTCGTCTGTGACGTCTGATAAAAATAAATTCCTAAAATAATTTCAGGATGAATCATCGACGTGCACGGCGACTCGAGCTGTTTCGTCCTCTGAGCGTCTGCAGGCGTCCGTGTGGACGTCAGAGTGTTTACAGACAGAAGTGGTCGGTCTTGAACTGATTAGCTCGTGAGTTCGATCTCTCGTCCGCCTCACCTTTGTTTCTGCTCAAACTGTTTCTGGGAAGAGCGAAGAGGCGCTGAGTCAGCAACAGGAAATCAATAACAACAGTCCAACGGCAGCCGGGTGGTCCACCACACCTCGTCATCACGCAGGGAAACACTGCTGCTCGTCACACACACACACACACACACACACACACACACACACAGACACACACACACACACACACACACACACACACACACACACACACACACACACACACACACACACACACACACACACACACACACACACACACACACACTCCAGTTTACTGCTCATTGTCCAGGTTTTAAGTGTGTTTGACAGCAGGGCCGGATTACACCGCGATTGTCTTTCTTGGCATCTCCGCCCCGTAATAATATTATGACACGTTTATCAAAACACTGGAACACACACACACACACACACACACATCATGAATACATGGAGGTCGTCCACGCTGAACATTTTATTCATTCCTGACGTGCGACTCGATTCACGTCAACTCAGACTGATGATTCCTGCTGCCTCACATCGTAACCACACATAGAACATCTACGGAGACGCAGCTCGGTTGCGGATGATAACTAATTAGCAATTATCCACAAAATGCTGAGCGTGATGAGTCGGAGCGACGGAGCTCTGTCGTGGTTACGACGTGAGGCTCCAATAATGTGACACGATGTGACGTGAGATGAAGCTCTGAAATATGAATCACATGTTGTGGACGTGAATAATGTGAAAATTACATTCCTCCGCACGAGGGTTTGATTTTTGTCCACGAGGAGACGACGAAGCCAAACACAATGAAGCAGGAAAAAAAGCCTGAGAGGGAAAGTTTGGTTATTTAACGAGAGGTCGTGTCAGGATCTGAAAGACTGAAGAAGACCAGCAAGAAGACTGTGGACAGAGACAACAACCAAACACATTCAGTCTGAGCGGAGACAGACTGTCTAAAACCTGGACGTAGCCTCCGTGACGTCCCCACAGACTGTCTAAAACCTGGACGTAGTCTCTGTGACGTCCCTGAAGACTGTCTAAAACCTGGACGTAGTCTCCGTGACGTCCCCGCAGACTGTCTAAAACCTGGACGTAGTCTCCGTGACGTCCCCGCAGACTGTCTAAAACCTGGACGTAGTCTCTGTGACGTCCCTGAAGACTGTCTAAAACCTGGACGTAGTCTCCGTGACGTCCCCGCAGACTGTCTAAAACCTGGACGTAGTCTCCGTGATGTCCCCGCAGACTGTCTAAAACCTGGACGTAGTCCTCAGGTGGACGTTAGAGGACCTGCAGCTTTTGGTTCACTTCACAGTCTCAGAGGTTGCCTCTTGGTTCATCATTGCCTTGATCGTCTAGTTTTCTGTGTCTAGTCTTGTGTCTTCTCTGAACTGGCGCCGTGTTCTGGGTCAGTACTTCATGCAACCACACTTCAAATAACCTGAACTCCGCCGTCACAAAAAAACAAGTCATGACTCAACTTCAGATCAGTCACAGGAGAGACAAAGACATGTTTTGAAATCCTCGGTTCAAACATTAAGACATGTCAAAGTTGACCCGGTTGGTTTAGGATTCGTCATGGTTACAGTCCTCTGAAGTTTGAACAGGCTCTGCTCGACAAAGCCAAATTACTCATTCCTGTTTCACATGCTGCCTGAAGCCAAACAACCATCACAGACTGCAGAGACAAACCCGACAGGAAGAGGTCACGACTGGATGGAAAGTCCAGTGATCACGTGTTCACTCACAGTTTAAACCTCATCATCATCTTCATCACGTCAAACTGAATCCACTGTCAATGTCATCCAAGTATGAAGACGTCCCAAAGACAATCCAACAATGTATTACTTCAGTAATCTCCAATAATCAACCAGCCAACCAACCAAAGCAACTCAAGCAAGCAACCAACCAACCAAAGCAACTCAAGCAAGCAACCAACTGAAGCAAGCAAGCAAGCAACTGAAGCAACCAACCAACCAAAGCAACTCAAGCAAGCAACCAACAAACTGAAGCAAGCAAGCAACCAACTGAAGTAAGCAAGCAACCAACCAACTGAAGCAAGCAACCGACCAACTGAAGCAAGCAAGCAACCAACCAACTGAAGCAAGCAAGCAAGCAACAAAACAACTCAAGCAACTAAAGCAACCATCCAACCAAGCAACCAACTGAAGCAAGCAAGCAAGCAACAAACCAACTCAAGCAACTGAAGCAACCATCCAACCAACCAATCAACTCAAGCAACCATCCAACCAACTCAAGCAAGCAACCAACCAATTCAAGCAACTGAAGCAACTAGCAAGCAACTCCAACTCTCAAGTCTCTCTCCCAGCCACACTTACAGGTGTATATATTAGTCACATGACTAATTGGATTAAACCATTTTGCAGGTTTCTAAATAAACAATAAACATTTTCATAAATCAAAAATGAAAACACAAACACTGGTTTACTCCACTGGCTTGTATGTCATGACTGGAGGTGAGCGGTGGAACATTGATGGACTGGAAGATGGATTGTTTGTCTGGTCTGGTGGTTTTGAAGGAATCTTGAGGTCTTACTAAAAGTGTTTGATGTTTTTAGGTGGTTAAAATACATTTTTGTGTTTCCCGTCCATGGCAGGTCATTGTTCAGCTTCCTGTCTGTGCTCCTGACTGGCCTGCCACGCCTACAGAGTCCTAAAATGTTTATGAAGCAGATTTTTGGAGTTAATTTTCACTCAGACGCTTCATGAAAATCTTTGATATCATATCTTCATTTTCAGTGCGTGAAGCCACATTTCCGGAGGCGTTAAAGAACAGAAATATCTGTTTCTAGCAGTGGAAAAACAGGATGTACGTGCTGGAAGCTCCAATCCAGACTATCCTCGACTTTCTCTGAGAGAAACAGAGGAGCATTTCTGTGGCAACCGACGGAGCACAAACTCATTTCATCTTACTCTTCAAACCAAAGAATGCTGCTGCCTCCGAGCCTCTGTTTTGAATTGTTCCACTTGTGTTTTCATTGGAAACAAATGGCAGTGTTTTGTTTGGGTAGAAGTCAAGGGGTCATATTCAGTAGGAATCAACAACAGAGAATGTTCTGAAACCACAGACAGGCGATCCAACATTACTGAGAAAGCGAGCAGCGATCGGCGTTTCAAAGACGAGCGTGTGTGACTGTGGATAATCAACATGTATGTCAAGTCTTCGGCAACATCTGCTCCGTCCGCGCTTAACTCGAGTTGCTCCGAAACAAATTCAATCAATCTGTTGATGTGACACGAGATCTCTAAATACTCGAACTCAAACTCCAACTGAAAGTTCGACTGTGGCAGAGTGAAAGGAAACGATTTCTGAGATTTAGTCGACAACTTTGCTAACAGCCGAACATCAACCAGGTCACCAGCAGCCTCCTCTTCTTAGCTTCCTCCGTCAGCGTCCTCTTCACTCTCTTCTCCTCTGCCATCATGTCCATAGAAGCTGCTGAGCCTGGTTACCTCCTCTTCTTCTTCCTGGTAGTCCATAACGCCTGTTGGTACAAACACTCAGTTCGTCAGCTTGGCGGTGAGCTCAGAGCGACGGGTACCCGTCTACAGCTACAGCTGCTTCATGCTCGCTCACTCTCTCCTTTTCTCTTCTTAGCTTCCTCCATTAGCGTCCTCTTCACTCTCTTCTCCTCTGCCATCATGTCCATAGAGGCTGCTGACCTCTTCTTCTTCTTCCCCCCTGTGGTACAAACACTAACACTCTGTTAGCCCGGCTAACAAACTGAGCTAACAGCAGCTACAGCTGTCAGAAGAAGAGCTGAATCTAGAGACTGAGTCCAAAAAAAACTCAGGACAATAGATTAACTGAGATGGTTCATTTCTCCATAGGACTCTATACGGTCGTCAGTGGAGTCTCCCCCTGCTGGACATGAGACAGAATGCATCTTAAATCTGCTCCTGTCTCACTTCCTGTGTCTCCCCCTCCACCCTCCCCCCGTCCTCCCTCTCGAAGCCTCCGGGTGAAAGAGCTCCTTTCTTCGGGCGTCTCTCGTGCAGCTGCCGCCTCCGGTAAACACCTCGGGGCTCTCGTGGCCCGTCCAAACAAAGACGGCGGTTATGTGTTGGCTTGGCTTTTCTGCAGCCTGGCAGCAGGTTAGAGAGTCTGCGGCGTAATCAAAACATCACAGGTTCAATCCTCGCAGAGTGTTTACACGCTCGCTGACTGTGCCACTGTGCACCGCAACCTCTGTGTGCAGAGTTTCAATCATTACCACCCTAACACGTTATTACTGAAAATAAACAGACAGGTGAGCTCCAACAGGTGACCTCCAACAGGTGACCTCCAACAGGTGAGCTCCAACAGGTGAGCTCCAACAGGTGAGCTCTATAAGGGGACCTCCACCATGTGACCTCTGCCAGGTGAGCTCCGCCAGGTGAGCTCCAACAGGTGACCTCCACCAGGTCACCTCCAACAGGTGACCTCTGCCAGGTGAGCTCCAACAGGTGACCTCCACCAGGTGACCTCCAACAGGTGACCTCTGCCATGTGACCTCCAACAGGTGACCTCCACCAGGTGACCTCCACCATGTGACCTCCGCCATGTGACCTCCACCATGTGACCTCCAACAGGTGACCTCCACCAGGTGAGCTCCAACAGGTGAGCTCCGCCATGTGACCTCCAACAGGTGAGCTCCAACAGATGACCCCCGCCATATGAGCTCCGCCAGGTGACCTCCAACAGGTGAGCTCCAACAGGTGACCTCCGCCATGTAACCTCCAACAGGTGAGCTCCAACAGGTGACCTACGCCAGGTGGCCTCCAACAGGTGACCTCCGCCATGTGACCTCCAACAGGTGAGCTCCAACAGGTGACCTCCGCCATGTGACCTCCAACAGGTGAGCTCCAACAGGTGACCTCCATAAGGGGACCTCCATCAGGTAAGCTCCAACAGGTGACCTCCATTAGGTGACCTCCAATAGGTCACCTTCACCACGTGACCTCCAACAGGTGACCTCCATAAGGGGACCTCCACCAGGTAAGCTCCAACAGGTGACCTCCATAAGGGGACCTCCACCAGGTGAGCTCCAACAGGTGACCTCCATAAGGGGACCTCCACCAGGTGACCTCCACCAGGTGACCTCCACCATGTGACCTCCAACAGGTGAGCTCCAACAGGTGACCTCCACCAGGTCACCTCCAACAGGTGACCTCCATAAGGGGACCTCCACCATGTGAGCTCCAACAGGTGACCCCCACCAGGTCACCTCCAACAGGTGACCTCCATAAGGGGACCTCCGCCAGGTGAGCTCCAACAGGTGACCTCCACCAGGTGACCTCCATAATGGGGACCTCCACCATGTGACCTCCAACAGGTGACCTCCAACAAGTGACCTCCATAATGGCGACCTCCACCATGTGACCTCCAACAGGTGACCTCCATAATGGGGACCTCCACCATGTGAGCTCCAACAGGTGACCTCCATAAGGGGACCTCCACCAGGTGACCTCCGCCAGGTGAGCTCCAACAGGTGACCTCCATAATGGGGACCTCCAACAGGTGACCTCCAACAGGTGAGCTCCAACAGGTGACCTCTAACAGGTGACCTCCATAATGGGGACCTCCACCATGTGACCTCCAACAGGTGACCTCTATAATGGGGACCTCCACCATGTGACCTCCGCCATGTAACCTCCACCATGTGACCTCCAACAGGTGACCTCCGCCAGGTGAGCTCCAACAGGTGACCTCCAACAGGTGAGCTCCGCCAGGTGACCTCCGCCAGGTGACCTCCAACAGGTGAGCTCCGCCAGGTGACCTCCGCCAGGTGACCTCCAACAGGTGACCTCCAACAGGTGCTCACACAGAAACACTCAGTTATTGTACTTTGCTAGTCGTTCTGCATCACTTCAGACTGATTCTTCGTATCTTTGTAGACGTTGTTTTCTCTTTGTTGTTGCTTTGTCTCTCATTTCTGTAGTTTTGCATCTTTCAGTGACTCTTTGCAGGTGAAGCTGAACTCTCAGATGTTTCTGTTGTTGACAAACTGCAGCTGAACTTCAGTATTGATGAAGAGAAGCTGTCTGTGTGTGTGTGTGTGTGTGTGTGTCTGTGTGTGTCTGTGTGTGTGTGTGTGTGTAGGTCATTAGTCTGGTCCGTGGTCCGTGCTCGTGTTCTTCAGTTGTCTCTTCAGGCTGATCGTTTTCATGGACGTGCGTTTGTCATTTCTGAGTCTGCGAGTTACTCTGGTGGTCTTGGCTCCTCTGTTGCCATGGCGAGGGCAAAGGGTGGGTGGCGATGATTGATGACGAGGAAGTAGACCTGACTGTATTCACGAGCAGGTGCAAGGCATCATGGAAGTCCCCCTGGGAACGGTACAGCGAACCCAAACCTGAACATCTGTCTGCAAGAACGGTGTGTGTGCATGTGTGTGTTTGTGTGTGTGTGTGCGTGTTTGGCAGGGTGGCTTAGCAACAATCAGGTAAAAATGCCCCATTATGAGCATTCTTTACTCGTTAGATCTTAGAAGTTGTTTATCCAGTCACAGACGTGGTTGCACTGTGGTCCAGCATGGATAAATTTAGCATAAGACTCAGCAACCATTTCAGAGCCATTGTTATTGGAAAGTCTGTGGTGCCATTCCAAATTGATACATCGACTGTGGAAAACAAATTGCTGGCATTAAAGCAAAGCACATTGTGGCTTACACTTAATGCAGATAGTTATCCTGAAACTTTTAATTCGGAGGATAAAATTGCCTTTTCGTGCTTAATTGCTCTCAGGGTCATGTGGGCTGGAACCTATCAGAGCGAGGATCAGGCAGAAGATGAACCGACCGGTTGCAGGTCCATCAGAGGAGAAGACGGCCCACCTGAAACTCGCATAAACAAAACTCAAACCGGTGCTAACCATTGACCCGCACTGTGGGAAAATAAGATCCTGGACGGAGCTCAAACTCTCGGCTGTGCCTTCGCTCAGCCCGTGGCCAACAAACAAAAGTCAGCGTTGCCCTGCAGCGGCAACAGCAACAGCAACAGCAACAGCAACAGCAACAGCACAATGCTGCAATATAGTAGGAGACGACACGAGTTCGCCAAAAGCTGGAGTTCAGCAACTGTCGCAACTCTGAGAACATTTTAAAAAGACTGCTCAACGTGTTGAGTCTGAGATCTGTTGCTTCTATATATATATATTTGTATAAATCAGTGTTTGTTGTCTCCAGTGTCAGAGTGTAATCCCACTGTGTAACTATGTCCAGCTGTACTCGAGTATTTGTCTGATTACATTACTTCTGATCAAACAGCCAATCATCAGCCAGGTTCGTCAGCTCACCGCCAAGCTGACAAACTGAGCTAACAGCAGCTACAGCTGTCAGCAGTTTACTTCACTGTCCATCATAAACTCTGTAAATCACAGTAAAATATGATCCAGTTTCACCAGAATCAGTCAAATAGTTGCTGCTGTGTGACTCTAAATTCGTCTCAGTTGGCCGTGCTGTTGTCGCTCTGAGCTGTCTGTCAAATTAAAATCCACAAACTGATCCTGAGATTTAAAAAACACCGTCAGAGTGACGCCTCTCGTGTCGCCTCGTCAGCGCGCCTGTAATGTCAACACTTTGCTCGGAGCCGACCGGCGCTCATAAAATCTCCTTTATATGCCACAATGAGCCAAACTCACTAACCTGCACAGTCATTTCCCAAATGCACAGCTCCAATATTCACTTAGCCTCGCTGACCCTGCGCACAGAGGCAGCACGTTAATGGAAGAAGCCTTTGGGAAGCCGGGCAGAGGTGAGCGTGTTAATATGAGCCGAGCGCTGACAGCTGCACGGGGTCACGGAGGCTCATTACGTGAGGACAAACTGTGGACGTTTGTATCCAGCTTCAATAAAACGATACGAGCTCTGTCCGCCTGTCTCACTTCCACTTCTCCATCATGCAGCCTGTCGTCAATCACAGAGTGAGACTTCACCCTCCGTGACGTTGCGTGAGTCGTCCATGTCTAAAACCTGGACGTAGTCTCTGTGACGTCCCCACAGACTGTCTAAAACCTGGACGTAGTCTCCGAGACGTCTCGGCAGACTGTCTAAAACCTGGACGTAGTCTCTGTGACGTCCCCGCAGACTGTCTAAAACCTGGACGTAGTCTCCGAGACGTCCCCGCAGACTGTCTAAAACCTGGACGTAGTCTCCGAGACGTCTCGGCAGACTGTCTAAAACCTGGACGTAGTCTCTGAGACGTCCCCGCAGACTGTCTAAAACCTGGACGTAGTCTCTGTGAAGTCCCCACAGACTGTCTAAAACCTGGACGTAGTCTCAGTGACGTCCCCACAGACTGTCTAAAACCTGGACGTAGTCTCAGTGACGTCCCCACAGACTGTCTAAAACCTGGACGTAGTCTCCGTGACCAAAACAGTTTTTTGTACCAGGCTGTAAACATGTTTATTTCTGCTGGTGGACATTTTAACATGGGGACTTACGGAGACTGACTCACACAGTAGTTCTCGTCCTCGTCTGGTGATTATAGTCGACTTTGGCTGCGAACAGTCGAGCGTTGGTTCAAATCCCGTCCAGTCCATAAATATTACACGTTCAGCTTCATTTTTATGTGTCGGTGTGTAAATGGCTGTTTGTGGGCGTGAGCAGTGTAAGTATGAACGCTGCTGCATGTCGACATAAGGACATAAAGTGTGTGTGTGTGTGTGTGTGTGTGTGTGTGTTCCCTGTCCTGAAGTTGAGGAAACAGTAGGTGGCAGGTATAATATGTAGCGGAGCACAGAGGTTAGGCCGGCCGCCGAGAGAAGGAGTGTGAAGAGAAACCTCATCCAGGTTATTGTAGAGAGCTTGTCAGGATTTATTAGGCTAGGTAAGCACACAGAGCCCCCAGCCTGTCGTAAAACACACACACATAATGTCTGTGCAACACACACACACACACACACACACACACACTCACACACACACACACACACACACTCACACACACACACACTCACACACACACACACACACACTCAGTAGAGTCATAAAGTGGCTCCAGATAACTTAAGCTGAGGAGAGGGACTCGATGACATCATGACAGCTACAGGGCCGCGCTGCCTCTCCATGTTTTCCTTCACCGGAGTTAAAGTTTACCTTCACCACGGAGGAAGAGGAAGAGGAGGAGGAAGAGGAGGGGGAGGAAGAGGGGGAGGAAGAGGAGGAGAAGGAAGAGGAGGAGGAAGAGGAGGGGGAGGAAGAGGAGGAGGAAGAGGAACACTACACTACAGGTGTACTGGGTGAACTGTGTATGACTAAAACACAACAAAGAAAATATCCCAATCGTATTTTATAGTTTATATCAAATAAGATCATGTTTTTTTATGATGCAGCATTTCCTACATGACACAGTGAATTTAACATTGAGCATGAAGGTCCAGCCTGAGCAGGACGTGGACCAGAACAAGCTCTGATCACATGGTATGAATCTGTTCTTAGGATTACTGAGCTCTGATTGGTCAGTTACAGCTTTCTGCTGTTTTTCTGTCAGAAAGTCAAATCAATAATTTGACACAAAATATTGATCCTGTTGTGAGCAGCCATGTAATATTACTCGGCTCGTAGATTTTCTGTGCAATAAGATAATGTGCAATAAGTTCACAATATTTTCATTATAAATTTCTGCTGATCATTTTCAGTATTACTTACATGTCAGATAATTGTAGACCTATTTAATGATCACATGGTTTGAATCTGAAGCTTTTGTGAACTTGTACTTGGCGATGTCCAAATTATGATTTCTAATGATGAATGACTCTTTCTACTGTTTTTCTACAATAGAAAGTCAAATCAAATCATTAATTTGACACAAAGTATTTATTTCTGACGTGACGTGAGTAGCCGTATAATATTACTCAGCTAGTCCAGTAACCGACAACTGAATTTCCTGTGGAAAGAACAGCATCACAACTTCAAGTATCAATTTGCACTGTGTCCTGACATGTCCTAACGTGTTGTAACGTGTCCTAACGTGTTGTAACATGTCATAACGTGTTGTAACGTGTCCTAACGTGTTGTAACATGTCATAACCTGTTGTAACATGTCCTAACGTGTTGTAACGTGTCCTAATGCGTTGTAACATGTCCTTATGTGTTGTAACATGTCCTAACGTGTTGTAACATGTCATAACGTGTTGTAACGTGTCCTAATGCGTTGTAACTTGTCCTAATGTGTTGTAACATGTCATAACGTGTTGTAACGTGTCGTAACATGTCATAACGTGTTGTAACGTATCCTCACGTGTTGTAACGTGTCCTAACGCGTTGTAACATGTCCTAACGTGTTGTAACATGTCATAACGTGTTGTAACGTGTCCTAACGTGTTGTAACGTGTCATAACGTGTTGTAACATGTCCTAACGTGTTGTAACGTGTCCTAATGCGTTGTAACATGTCCTAACGTGTTGTAACATGTCATAACGTGTTGTAACGTGTCCTAACGTGTTGTAACATGTCGTAATGTGTTGTAACATGTCGTAACGTGTTGTAACATGTCGTAACGTGTTGTAACATGTCCTAATGTGTTGTAACATGTCGTAGCATGTTGTAACGTGTCCTAATGTGTTGTAACGTGTCCTAACGTGTTGTAATGTGTCCTAATTTTTTGTAACATGTCCTAATGTGTTGTAACATATCGTAACGTGTTGTAACATGTCCTAATGTGTTGTAACATGTCGTAACGTGTTGTAACATGTCCTAATGTGTTTGTAACGTGTCGTAACGTGTTGTAACATATCGTAACGTGTTGTAACATGTCCTAATGTGTTGTAACATGTCGTAACATGTTGTAACGTGTCCTAATGTGTTGTAACGTGTCCTAACGTGTTGTAATGTGTCCTAATGTGTTGTAACGTGTCCTAACGTGTTGTAACGTGTCCTAACGTGTTGTAACGTGTCCTAACGTGTTGTAACATGTCGTAACGTGTTGTAACGTGTCGTAATGTGTTGTAACATGTCCTAATGTGTTGTAACATGTCGTAGCATGTTGTAACGTGTCCTAATGTGTTGTAACGTGTCCTAACGTGTTGTAACGTGTCCTAACGTGTTGTAACGTGTCCTAACGTGTTGTAACATGTCGTAACGTGTTGTAACGTGTCCTAACGTGTTGTAACGTGTCCTAACGTGTTGTAACATGTCGTAACGTGTTGTAACGTGTCCTAACGTGTTGTAACATGTCCTAACGTGTTGTAACATGTCGTAACGTGTTGTAACATGTCGTAACGTGTTGTAACATGTCCTAATGTGTTGTAACATGTCGTAGCATGTTGTAACGTGTCCTAATGTGTTGTAACGTGTCCTAACGTGTTGTAATGTGTCCTAATGTTTTGTAACGTGTCCTAATGTGTTGTAACATGTCGTAGCATGTTGTAACGTGTCCTAATGTGTTGTAACGTGTCCTAACGTGTTGTAATGTGTCCTAATTTTTTGTAACATGTCCTAATGTGTTGTAACATATCGTAACGTGTTGTAACATGTCCTAATGTGTTGTAACATGTCGTAACGTGTTGTAACATGTCCTAATGTGTTGTAACGTGTCGTAACGTGTTGTAACATATCGTAACGTGTTGTAACATGTCCTAATGTGTTGTAACATGTCGTAACATGTTGTAACGTGTCCTAATGTGTTGTAACGTGTCCTAACGTGTTGTAATGTGTCCTAATGTGTTGTAACGTGTCCTAACGTGTTGTAACGTGTCCTAACGTGTTGTAACGTGTCCTAACGTGTTGTAACGTGTCCTAACGTGTTGTAACATGTCGTAACGTGTTGTAACGTGTCGTAATGTGTTGTAACATGTCCTAATGTGTTGTAACATGTCGTAGCATGTTGTAACGTGTCCTAATGTGTTGTAACGTGTCCTAACGTGTTGTAACGTGTCCTAACGTGTTGTAACGTGTCCTAACGTGTTGTAACATGTCGTAACGTGTTGTAACGTGTCCTAATGTGTTGTAACATGTCGTAACATGTTGTAACGTGTCCTAATGTGTTGTAACGTGTCCTAACGTGTTGTAACGTGTCCTAACGTGTTGTAACGTGTCCTAACGTGTTGTAACGTGTCCTAACGTGTTGTAACATGTCCTAACGTGTTGTAACATGTCGTAACGTGTTGTAACGTGTCCTAACGTGTTGTAACATGTCGTAATGTGTTGTAACATGTCGTAACGTGTTGTAATGTGTCCTAACGTGTTGTAACATGTCCTAATGTGTTGTAACGTGTCCTAATGTGTTGTAACATGTCGTAACGTGTTGTAACATGTCCTAATGTGTTGTAACATATCGTAACGTGTTGTAACATGTCCTAATGTGTTGTAACATGTCGTAACGTGTTGTAACATGTCCTAATGTGTTGTAACGTGTCGTAACGTGTTGTAACATATCGTAACGTGTTGTAACATGTCCTAATGTGTTGTAACATGTCGTAACATGTTGTAACGTGTCCTAATGTGTTGTAACGTGTCCTAACGTGTTGTAATGTGTCCTAATGTGTTGTAACGTGTCCTAACGTGTTGTAACGTGTCCTAACGTGTTGTAACATGTCGTAACGTGTCCTAACGTGTTGTAACATGTCCTAACGTGTTGTAACATGTCGTAACGTGTTGTAACGTGTCCTAACGTGTTGTAACATGTCGTAATGTGTTGTAACATGTCGTAACGTGTTGTAATGTGTCCTAGCGTGTTGTAACATGTCCTAATGTGTTGTAACGTGTCCTAATGTGTTGTAACATGTCGTAACGTGTTGTAACATGTCCTAATGTGTTATAACATGTCGTAACATGTTGTAACGTGTCCTAATGTGTTGTAACGTGTCCTAACGTGTTGTAATGTGTCCTTATGTGTTGTAATGTGTCCTAACGTGTCCTAACGTGTTGTAACGTGTCCTAACGTGTTGTAACATGTCGTAACGTTTTGTAACGTGTCCTAATGTGTTGTAACATGTCGTAACATGTTGTAACGTGTCCTAACGTGTTGTAACATGTCGTAATGTGTTGTAACGTGTCCTAACGTGTTGTAATGTGTCCTAATGTGTTGTAACGTGTCCTAACGTGTTGTAACGTGTCCTAACGTGTTGTAACTTGTTCTAATGTGTTGTAATGTGTCCTAACGTGTTGTAACATGTCGCAACGTGTTGTAACATGTCCTAATGTGTTGTAACATGTCGTAACATGTTGTAACGTGTCCTAACGTGTTGTAACATGTCGTAATGTGTTGTAACGTGTCCTAACGTGTTGTAACATGTCGTAATGTGTTGTAACGTGTCCTAACGTGTTGTAATGTGTCCTAATGTGTTGTAACGTGTCCTAACGTGTTGTAACGTGTCCTAACGTGTTGTAACTTGTTCTAACGTGTTGTAACGTGTCCTAATGTGTTGTAACATGTCGTAACATTGTAACGTGTCCTAATGTGTTGTAACGTGTCCTAACGTGTTGTAACGTGTCCTAACGTGTTGTAACGTGTCCTGTTGTAACATGTCCTAACGTGTTGTAACGTGTCCTAACGTGTTGTAACGTGTCCTAATGTAACGTGAAGTGTTTTTATACTTTACATATAATAAACGTACAATATTCTAAATTGTTGCTGATAATTTGCAGTATTACTTAAATGACACATCATGAATTTAGCTCAGATCATTGTCGACCCGTTTAACCTGCAACTTTCATCAACTTGTACTTTATCAAGTCTATATGATGTTTTTTTTTTTTTTTTTACGATGTTCTTGTTGTGTCGTCATGTGTGGTTGTTGATGTTGAAACCATGTCAGACGTGTTTTTTGTCTTTTTATGGGCATTCTAAGCTATTTGCACCAGTTTTAATTCAACACTTCTTTGAACTTCTCGTTCCCGTTCTCCACCCATTGCATTGTTGGAGCTTCTGTTCTGTTCTTAGGCCTGCACCGTCCACATTCATAGCCCTGATCTGGGTCCAGTTTTCAGCCTGGGAGCCTCCGTCGTGTTGACATGTTCCAGAGAAAGAGACGGTCGAATAACCGACCGCTGAATTTCCTGTGGAAAGAGCAGCATTGCAACTTCAAGTATCAATTTGCACAACAGCATTATCACCCGTCATCACACATTTCATCACGACCCCTCTCTCTGCTTCGTCTTCCTCGTACTCCCCCTCGCGTCCTCGCGTCCTCACACATGCACAGAGAGCAGTGAGGGATGAAGTCATTATCAGCTCTAATAGGTGACGTGCCAGCTATTTCCACAGCACTGCAGGGAAATAACATGACAGCAAAACAAACGACGCCATTAGTCATACTTAACACCACCTGTAAATCAACTGTGTGTGTGTGTGTGTGTGTGTTTTGGAAGGGTGGAGGTGGAGGTGTGTGTGTATGGGGGTCATACTTGTGTGTTTTAACAGGTTATTTGCTCCACAACTGCAACCTGTGGAAAATATGAAGCGTGCAGATGACTGACAATGTATGATGAGTGTGTACACACACACACTTACACACACCGCTGAGGAGTTTTACACTCGGCTCATGTTTTGCTGGACGTAGATTATTCACACGCGATGACCGATCCGTGTTAATATTTTCCACTACAGGCCCAAACGAGGCGAGCCAAAGCTCACTCACTCGCTAATTTGTCATAACGAGGACCCGACCGGGCCAATGAGCATTCATCACGAGCTACAGACGCCGCCTCAACTCTCTGAGATTTACAGAGTTTATGATGGACAGTGAAGTAAACTGCTGACAGCTGTAGCTGCTGTTAGCTCATGTTAGCTCAGTCTGTTAGCTGCTGTTAGCTCATGTTAGCTCAGTCTGTTAGCTGCTGTTAACTCATGTTAGCTCAGTCTGTTAGCTGCTGTTAGCTCATGTTAGCTCAGTTTGCTAGCTGCTGTTAGCTCATGTTAGCTCAGTCTGTTAGCTGCTGTTAGCTCATGTTAGCTCAGTCTGTTAGCTGCTGTTAGCTCATATTAGCTCAGTTTGCTAGCTGCTGTTAGCTCATGTTAGCTCAGTCTGTTAGCTGCTGTTAGCTCATATTAGCTCAGTCTGTTAGCTGCTGTTAGCTCATGTTAGCTCAGTTTGTTAGCTGCTGTTAGCTCATGTTAGCTCAGTCTGTTAGCTGCTGTTAGCTCATGTTAGCTCAGTCTGTTAGCTGCTGTTAGCTCATGTTAGCTCAGTTTGTTAGCTGCTGTTAGCTCTTGTTAGCTCAGTCTGTTAGCTGCTGTTAGCTCATGTTAGCTCAGTCTGATAGCTGCTGTTAGCTCTTGTTAGCTCAGTCTGTTAGCTGCTGTTAGCTCATGTTAGCTCAGTCTGATAGCTGCTGTTAGCTCTTGTTAGCTCAGTCTGATAGCTGCTGTTAGCTCTTGTTAGCTCAGTCTGTTAGCTGCTGTTAGCTCTTGTTAGCTCAGTCTGATAGCTGCTGTTAGCTCTTGTTAGCTCAGTCTGTTAGCTGCTGTTAGCTCTTGTTAGCTCAGTCTGTTAGCTGCTGTTAGCTCATGTTAGCTCAGTCTGATAGCTGCTGTTAGCTCTTGTTAGCTCAGTCTGTTAGCTGCTGTTAGCTCATGTTAGCTCAGTCTGTTAGCTGCTGTTAGCTCATGTTAGCTCAGTCTGTTAAATAACACATCCACTCACAGTGCATTGATAATGCTAATGTTAGCAAGCATCAAGCTAAGGTCAACCAACACCGCTGCATCTATTCCACCGCCTCGCAACACCAGCCAAGACAGTTACACATACTATAAGTTAACAAAGGAGATTTGGAGATCAGTGAACGGGCTCAGCAGCCTCTATGGACAAAATGGCAGAGGAGAAGAGAGCGAAGAGGACGCTGACGGAGGTTCTTGCTGTTGGACACTCCAACAGTCTTTGTCCTGTCGGTGGCTGCACGGCTTCAGTTGGAAGCCGGTCCTCCTGCTCCTGCGAGTGTTAATCCTCTGTAAACTGCGAGCAGCTGGACCTTCATGTGGACCAGCACAAACCTGCAGAGCTGCTGAGTGTAAAGAGTCTGATGGGACTGTCAATGAAAACCAGGCTGCAGCAATTAAACAGCAACCAAACAACGAGCCACTGAGCGCAGCCATGACCCCCTACATGCACACACACTCTGCTCACACTACCCCAACTACACAATAAAAACTAAAACAACACCATTGTCTCCATGTGTGTGTGTGTGTGAGTGTGTGTGTGTTCACAGCAGTGTTCACAATAGAAAGGCCAGGCACGTTTGTCTCAGAGCAAAGATGATTTGTCAAACTCCGACAGGCGAAAGATAAAGACGGATTCAGCGAGTGTGACGGCTCAATAAGACGAATGTGTCTGAGCCAATCGGAGCCGAGCAGGAAGGAAGTGAGGAAACGGCTCCGTCGCCGTTCTCAGCCAAACACTGACGTCACGTGACCACGGCGACACGAACACGAACTCGTCTTTGAATGATCTGAACTGTTCAAACAGAAACATGATGATAAGTGTCTGAACACGATATCATAAAATAAACGTTTGTTTCATGTTTTCACTGAAGGACGACCAAAAATGACAGAGACAGAAGTTCACGAGAGATGTCAGGCTATTAAAGTAAAGTCACGAAAAAAAGAAATATTCTGCAAAAAGAAACAAAAGTTTTCAAAATATTCTGAGACGAAAGTTTCAATTTTTTGAGGAAAAGGACAAAGAACATCATTTGAGAGAAAAAATACAACGTTATAATTTTACAAGAAAAGTCTGTAATCTTTTTTTTAAGGTAACGTTAAGGTAACATTTGTGTGGAAAGTGTTGATCGTGGTTTCATTTCATGTCTGAGAGGAATTATTGAACTTCAGGTCATTTCACATCATGTAAATTTAAATGATCTGCATTTATTTTGGTAAACATGTCAACATGTTTTAGTTTAACCTGTCCTATCGCGTCGTAACGTGTTGTAACATGTCCTAACATGTCGTAATGCGTCTTAACGTGTCCTAACGTGTTGTAAAGTGTCCTAACGTGTTGTAACGTGACTAACGTGTCCTAACGTGTTGTAACGTTTCGTTACAACGTGTAATGTTACGTGTTGTAACACGTCCTAACGTGTTGTAACGTTACGTGTTGTAACGTGTCCTAACGTGTTGTAACGTGTCCTGTTGTAACGTGTCCTAACGTGTTGTAACGTGTCGTTACAACGTGTAACGTTACGTGTTGTAACACGTCCTAACGTGTTGTAACGTTACGTGTTGTAACGTGTCCTAACGTGTTGTAACGTGACTAACGTGTCCTAACGTGTTGTAACGTTTCGTTACAACGTGTAATGTTACGTGTTGTAACACGTCCTAACGTGTTGTAACGTTACGTGTTGTAACGTGTCCTAACGTGTTGTAACGTGTCCTGTTGTAACACGTCCTAACGTGTTGTAACGTTACGTGTTGTAACGCGTCCTAACGTGTTGTAACGTTACGTGTTGTAACGCGTCCTAACGTGTTGTAACGTTACGTGTTGTAACGTGTCCTAACGTGTTGTAACGTGTCCTGTTGTAACACGTCCTAACGTGTTGTAACGTTACGTGTTGTAACGCGTCCTAACGTGTTGTAACGTTACGTGTTGTAACACGTCCTAACGTGTTGTAACGTTACGTGTTGTAACGCGTCCTAACGTGTTGTAACGTTACGTGTTGTAACGCGTCCTAACGTGTTGTAACGTTACGTGTTGTAACACGTCCTAACGTGTTGTAACGTTACGTGTTGTAACGCGTCCTAACGTGTTGTAACGTTACGTGTTGTAACGTTACGTGTTGTAACGTGTCCTAACGTGTTGTAACGTGTCCGTGTTGTAACGTGTCCTAACGTGTTGTAACGTGTCCGTGTTGTAACGTGTCCGTGTTGTAACGTGTCCGTGTTGTAACGTGTCCTAACGTGTTGTAACGTGTCCGTGTTGTAACGTGTCCGCGTTGTTGGATCGTGGCTGCAGAAACATTTCAGGGTTTCATTCTTCTTCTGTGGTGTCTGAGGTTAAAGCTGTGGTTTGGCTTGTTCTGTGGTTTCAGTCTTTAAGTGGGCTGTTAGTGAGAGCACGCCTGAGGTGTGAGTGTGTACACGTACACTATATATGTGTTTCACAGTGTGTGTGTGTGTGTGTGTGTGTGTGTGTGTGAGCTCTGGGAGTCTATAAAGCCGGCTCTGGACGTTCAGCGGGTGATTATATGTTAGCACAAACTTTACAGAGTGAAGTCACCTCTGCTGGATTTCAGTGTGTGTGTGTGTGTGTGTGTGTGTGAGACAGCGTACCAACGTGATGCCAACACTAACACTGTGCTGGCTGGACTGGTCAACCTGTTGGCTTGTCACCGGCCTCCCTCCCTCCTTTCTTTCTTCTCCTTCCTCCCTTCCTTCCTTCACTCGCTCCTTCATGTCTGACTCTTTCTGTTCCTCGCTCGTCGTCCACGCTGAGATCTCATTAATTAATCATCGTCACAGCGATGCAGTCAGTGCATTCAACTGCAACCACAATCCCTGATCCAGGTCTAAAACCTGGACGTAGTCTCCATGACGACACCCACCTGTCAGTCAAAGCGTCCACGCTCTTAATCCTGCATAACTTTAAGCCTTAATATAATGTGAACAGGTGAGTTGTATATAAATTCACCCTCAGTACAGTTGTCATGAACGGGGAAATTAGCTACAGAGACCAAAACTGTTTTTTGTACCAGGCTGTAAACATGTTTATTGTCAGCCCAGTTTGTTAGCCGGGCTGCCCGCACTGTGAGCGCAGAGCACCGGGGAGAAGAAGAGGACGGGGAGCTGACGTGTCGTGCCAGAACCAGAGCTGGACGAGCGGGTGATGTATCCGGGCTCAGCAGCCTCTGTGGACAATGACAGAGGAAGAGAACGTTGCGATGTTGCTTTAAGTTTAGAAAAAAAAAAAAAACGACATAGTTGCATTGCTGTTGCTCGACAACACACAACCAGCTGTTCATTGTGTCAAGACGTTGACTCGTGATGGAGTATTTCTACACTTTTCCTCAGGTAAATGACGTGACGTCTTCCTCGGGCAGTGGACAGAGCAGCTCTGGTTTAGATCCTGACCTGCTGCTTCTGTTTAGTTTGCAGTATTTTGAGTCTGGGAAGTCGTAAAGCTGGAGCTAATCCTTCAGATTTATTGAACAATAAAAATAAAGTAGAATGAGTTTCTGCTCAGGATGAAATTAAATGTTCGTGTGTGTGTGCTGTCTTCACTTTATTGGGATGGCTGTTCTGTAAACTGTCTTACTGCTCCCTCTATTGTTGTCTTCCCGTAATCAGGAGCTGATGTTTGACCACAGCTGGAGATGAAGCCGCCAGTGAGGCTGCTGGTCTGGGCATAAATGATGGATAAACTGTCGGGGGGGCATGAAGGAGAGAGCAATCAGATGGTCAGGCCAGGCAGCCATTGGTGTGACCTTCTCACACTATTCTTCATCTGATTGCATCATTTCTTACCAGGAAAATCTGACTTCATTACCGTGATCCAAACTAAAATTATTTACAGGCCCAGCTCCGGTTCTGGCACGACACTGGGCCTGTAAACCTCTTCTTCTTCCCGGTGCTGAGGATGTAAATGTAAAACGTATACATCGCGTTGCAATGTGTGAGTATAGATTGTTGCATTTTGTCCCATTTGGAGTAATGACAAAAAGAAAAAGATCTGCTTTGACTCCCTCCCACTCACTGGGTTTCATTTGACATTTTATTTAATATAGCTGCGCTTGAACAATTAAAAACAAAACAATGTTTTGAGGAAAAATTCCTGCAGCACTGAAATAATAAATGTTGATCCGTCGTGGAAAGACTCAGCAAATATTTCAAAGCCACAGATGATGCTAAGGTTGAAAACATTGAGGTCCCGAGGTGACTCATAACTCAATTACTAATCCTAATAATGTATTCTGCTTACACGTCAAGAAACATTTTATAAACCTGGTTGTCATTTTTTTAAATGGTAGCCGAATAGTTTCCTTTTCATATTAAATCTATTTTCAATTGTTTTATAAAACATTTAATGAAATGTCATTACATCAGCTGCAGACTCTAAACACTGTTCATGGACATGAATCATCACTGGAGAGACGCTGCATCATGCCATTAAAATCTAATTTCCATTGTGAGTCTACAGCCGCTACATGAAAAGTCACCAAAGTTATTACAGAGCATCCTCAGGAGAACATGAACGCCATGATGGCAATCCATCCAATCATTGTTGAGAGACAGAATATGTGAAACTTTGACCTGCTGGTGGCACTGAAGGAAAAGTCAGGAGACCATCAAAGTAAGTAGGATTCTTCCTCTGGGGACCATGATTGTGTGTACTAAATGTCATGGCTATCCATCGAATTATTGTTGAGACATTTTAGTAAGTATTGCAAGAAGAAAAGTTAAGGACTCACCAAAGTTAGAGTCTATCCTCTGGGCACCAATCTATCTGGGTGATGTTCAGATATTTGACAGAAAACATGAAAACTTTGAAGGAAAAGTCAGGAGATCCCCAAAGTAAGTATGATTCTTCCTCTGTGGACTATGAATGTGCATACCAAATGTCACGGCTATCCATCCATTACTTGTCAAGATATTTCACTAAAAGTCAAACATGTGAACCTTATGATGGTGCTAGAGACAACCAACACCAGCAGGATTCATCCTCTGGGGAACATGTCTGTACCATATGTCATGGCTAGCCATCTGTTACTTGTGAAGATATTTCACTAAAAGCCAAAACATGTGAACCTCATGATGGTGCTAAAGATAAAGTTTACCAACATCAGCAGATTTCATCTTCTGGGGACCATGAATACCAAATGTACTAAATTTCAGGGATACCCATCCATTACTTGTGGAGTTATTTCGCTAAAATGTGTGAACCTTGTAGTGGTGCTAGAGACATGTAAGTAAGTAAGTAATAAAGTAAATACATTTCATCCTCTGGGGACCATGAATACCAAATATACCAAATTCCGTGGCTATGTATCCATTACTAGTGAAGATATTTCACTAAAACATGTGAACCTCATGGTGGTGCTAGAGACAAAGTTAATTAAGTAAGTAACAAAGTATGTATGATTCTCCCTCAGGGGAACATGAATACAAAATATACCAAATTCCGTGGCTATGTATCCATTACTTGTGAAGATATTTCACTAAAAGCCAAACATGTGAACCAACCAACCAACGTCAGCGGGATTCATCCACTGGAGAACACGATAGTCTGAACAAAATGTCATGGCAACCCATGAAATAGTTGCTGAGACATTCCAGGCTGTACCACAGTGGTGAGCTGACTGACAGACTGACATTAGCGTTCATAAATCCATGTTGTTGGACGAGAGCTCGTGGCTTATTTTTCAAAGGGTGATGGTTGGAAAGTTGCTCTTTGACTCAAAAACATAAAACTTTGACATTTTCTCTAACCTTTCAGTCACCGTCCGCCGTGTTTTCATTCTGCAGAGTACAGCAAACACATTCATTATATCAACCTTCATTAGCATCTGGGTTGTCAGGGTGACCATGACAAAACACACGTTCACTTGTTCATCAAGTGTAACTGAAGTTTTCCATTTGTTTAGTTTACATCTCAGGTCATCACACATTTTGTTTTCCTTCTTCACTGGAAGTGTGCTGGCCCGGTTTGCCACACTGGCACTCTCCGATGCCTTTGTTACTGAGCCCCGAGCTGCAGATGATTTTAGTTCCCAGGAGTCTTTACCACTGACACACACACCAGAGGTCGAGTGGCGGTATATACTGCATGTGTGTGTGTGTGTGTTAGTTTTGGCTGTGTTCCTGTGGTGGCTATAATCAGGGGCGTCTTTGACATGTCACAGTTTCCCCACGTAGGCATGCACCGCCCTCAGCCAGGAAACACTGAACAAACCGACTGTGCCAGAGCTGGTGTGTGACAGAGAGTGTGTAAAACACTGTGTGCATATATGAACATGCATCGGAGCTGTAAGCGTGGCCTCAGAGTGACTCATATTTTCACTGAGCAGCACCGAAGGCACAAACCTAAACACCCAACATCTACCAGGCTAGAACAACTAGTGTGGGTGACGCCTGGGGTACCATGAGGACGGGCCACTGACCAATGGTGTCGCAAGAGCTTTAATGTGTTGAGGCCTCAATGGGGAAATTCTTTTTTCACTCAAGTTTCTACATTTGGGTTGGGCACTTTGGGCACTAATTGCTAACCCAAACCACTGCCCAGGAGGTGAAGTGGCACCTCTCCAGCTACCAGTCCTGAACTTGAACCGGCCATGCTCCAGGTTCCCGAGCCAAGTCTCCAAGAACAGAGCTACTGCCGCCACTAAATAGTGTTAAATTAACTAACTAACAGAGAGAAAAAGCAATAAAGATCAAAACCACTGTAAAAAATTAAAAAGTCATGCTGGAGCTGATGACAGTTCACAAACTGTGAACCTCGGGTTAGGGTTTCTGTCAGAGCAAACAATGCAAAGATAAATCTTCGTCCTCAACACGACCGTCGTACAGGACTGAGCCCACCAACCAGTCTTGTAGTACTCAAGATCAGTCTTGGCTCTTTGTCCGAGTCAAACTGTGATCGATTCCGATAACAGACCTTCAATCAGACAGTTGCAGAAATGTCACTAAATCACCTTTATGTTGTCTGATTTATTTGTAAGCACCATTACTGTGATTGGATGTAAAAGTTCCTCTTTCAAATATGAACTGATAGCTTGACTCATTTCTAATTTGCCCTCCACACAAACAAAGATGAAAGATCAATCTACTGTAATAAAATTTGACTTCTTAAACCACAAAAAGTTCATCTGCAAAACACACAAATCTGTAAATCCTGCAATGAAACTGTGACTGAGATGTCTCAGACCACATCAACACTTAGAGAGGAAGTATAATCTGCCTAAACTCTTCAGAAATCTCTTCGCCTCAACCCAAAGAGATTTAATTAAACATATTAGCTACCTGAGCATATGCTATCTGGTTCTGGTTCTGGTCTTGACTTGGTCTCAACCCCTCAAAATCTTCTCTAAATCTCTGTAACCCTCTACTTGTGTCATGGCTTGGTCTCACTTTAGGTGGTCTGCCACCAACAAAACTGACCACTACTTGGCTGGCGGATATCATTATTGTCTTGCTTTAGTTTAATACCCTGTGGTATCACTCTCTCTCCTGTTTGTCTCTAAAACATTTAGGATTTATCAGTCAAATTTACTTTTTTCCAGTCGCCCACTGTTAAATGTATTTTGCAGTCCACACTGACTGTTTACCTTCTCCTCCTCAGAAGTGGTTTTGAAACTGTTATTCATCCTCTGAGACCACTACAAGACCGCCGTGTTTTGACAGGCCTTTTGGAGCCCTGTGTTCTTTATTTACAAAGTTCTGTATCTGTAATGAAGTTGCTTTTCTATCTCAGAGCGAACTGAGATCCATGTATTGATCTTCTGATGGTGTGGTCTCTGTCTGATCCTGCTTCCAGTTCCACGGACTGCCCCCCTTCAGAAACCTCAAGTCAAGCCATGATTTGATTCTTTGCTGTGAATAATTTGACTTGTGACACTTTCACTTATTTTCTGAATCCTCAAACTTTCTGATTATTTCCAAGTTTAAAGATTTTCCGTGTGGTCTCAGACCTTTGGACCTCACTGCATATGCATGCTGTCTTGTGGTTTGGGTAGCTCAGTGTGCTATGACAAAGAATATCCACTGAAGGCATGAGAACCACGAGGCCATATCTTTGTACCCATACACAAACTAATGACTTTCCCATGAGCCTCAGCTGTACTTTGTGTGCTACTGAGCACTACTAAATGGTGATTTACGGTGCACACCGTGGTCCAGGTTCAGTGAAAGCATTGGTTTGTTAGCATGTTAGCATGTTACGTCCCAGCGAGTGTGTAAGTAGAAGGAAGTCCTTAAGATAAAGTAACTTAAATAACGTAGTTCATCAGATTGGAGAGTTAGGACTGGGTCTTGACTTGGTCTCAACCCCTGAAAGTCTTGGTCTTGTCTCAGTCTCTATACACTCTAGTCTTGGACTTAATCGTTAATTAGGAAATGTTCGCACAACACAACACATTTTCAATTCAACATCTGTTGAACATCAGC
>JAFMOB010000367.1:57500-60607 GCA_018985215.1 Larimichthys polyactis
CGTAGTCTCCGTGACGTCCCCGCCAGACTGTCTAAAACCTGGACGTAGTCTCCGTAATGTCCTCACAGACTGTCTAAAATCTGGAACGTAGTCTCTGTGACTCCACGCAGACTGTCTAAAACCTGGACGTAGTCTCCGTGACGTCCCCGCATGTTTCTGGTTTGGTTTCACACAGTCACAGAGGTTGACTCTACCTGAGGAGGGACGATGGGTCAAACCCATGGCGGTCTCAGCCTTGACCCTCCGTCATCTGTGTCCGTTTATGAATAATCTGGTTACAGTTTTGTTCGTTGTCAGCAAACGGGCAGCGTGCGGTAAATGAAGTCCAATTAAGCCTGAATCTAATCTGAAGCTGCCATCGTGCATTTAATGACTCCTTCATGTGGAAACAAGGCGCTCACACACTGTGGTGAGACGACCACTGACACACACTTTACTACATGGCTTTGAGGAGAGGCAGCACCGTCACTCACAGTGTGTGTGTGTGTGTGTGTGTGCACAAATGTGTCTGCATAAGTATAAATACATCCTTGACCTTTGTTTTCTTTGCACTTTTTCTCCTCTGGGATACTGTTAACACACACACACACACACACACACACAGTGTAGTGTTGCAGGCAGGATGGAGCGGTGGCAGCCGTTATTTATGTCTGCTTTCTTTAGCGAGGTTTCTCACAGGAACAGGAGCCGAGCAGGAATCCGAAGCTTCCTCTGAGTCCACCATTTATCACTCTTTATTAACACACACACACACATTGATGCAGTGTTTTTAGCATGTGGTGTCACAAATCGAGACTTTCCGTTTTTAACAGGAGACGTCATGCTTGTTTTAATTTGACGTCGTCCGCGACAGTTTCAGCGTCTGTGAATGAACTTTTCGTGGTTGTTGCTAACTCGTGGCTAACACGGCTCACATTGGACACTGCCGGTTCAGAGGTTCTGTCGCTGTGTTCACTGTTAGACTGGACACTGCAGGTTCAGAGGTTCTGTTGCTGTGTTCACTGTTAGACTGGACACTGCCGGTTCAGAGGTTCTGTTGCTGTGTTCACTGTTAGACTGGACACTGCCGGTTCAGAGGTTCTGTCGCCGTGTTCACTGTTAGACTGGACACTGCTGGTTCAGAGGTTCTGTCGCTGTGTTCACTGTAGACTGGACACTGCTGGTTCAGAGGTTCTGTCGCCTGTGTTCACTGTTAGACTGGACACTGCTGGTTCAGAGGTTTCTGTCCGCTGTGTTCATGTTAGCCTGGACACTGCCGGTTCAGAGGTTCTGTTGCTGTAGTCACTGTTAGACTGGACACTGCGGTTCAGAGGTTCTGTCGCTGTGTTCACTGTTAGACTGGACAATGCTGTTCAGAGGTTCTGGTGCTGTGTTCACTGTTAGACTGGACACTGCTGGTTCAGAGTTTCTGTCGCGTGTTCACGTTAGACTGGAACACTGCCGGTTCAGAGGTTCTGTCGCTGTGTTCACTGTTAGACCTGGACACTGCCGGTTCCAGAGGTTCTGTAGCTCTGTGTTCAATGTTAGAATGGACACTGCTGGTTACAGAGGTTCCTGTCGCTTGTGTCACTGTTAGACTGGACACTGCTATTCAGCGTTTCTCGTCGCCGTGTTCACTGTTAGACTGGACACTGCCGGTTCAGAGGTTCTGTCGCTGTGTTCACTGTTAGACTGGACACTGCCGGTTCAGAGGTTCTGTCGCCGTGTTCACTGTTAGACTGGACACTGCCGGTTCAGAGGTTCTGTCGCCGTGTTCACTGTTAGAACTGGACACTGCCGGTTCAGAGGTTCTGTCGCGTGTTCACTGTTAGACTGGACACTGCCGGTTCAGAGGTTCTGTCGCCGTGTTCACTGTTAGACTGGACACTGCCGGTTCAGAGGTTCTGTCGCCGTGTTCACTGTTAGACTGGACACTGCCGGTTCAGAGGTTCTGTACGTGTTCACTGTTAGACTGGACACTGCCGGTTCAGAGGTTCTGTTGTGTTCACTGTTAGACTGGACACTGCGGGTTCAGAGGTTCTGTCGCCGTGTTCACTGTTAGACTGGACACTGCCGGTTCAGAGGTTCTGTCGCCGTGTTCGCTGTTAGACTGGACACTGCCGTTTTCTGCAGCACGTAGCGGGTTCTACTTTAAAAAATTAATGTTTTTGGTGTCTTTGAAGTCTGGACCAAGGTCGTGGGTCACTTATTCAGCGCTTACGTCCAAGTCACAGATTGTATAATGTCTGTGTGGGTTGTCAGGTGAGGTCAGTGCAGGGAGGACACATCTGCCGACTGCCAGGAAATAGCAGTGGCTAGACCGACGTACCCCCGCACCGCATCTCATACTACCGCTCAAGTGTTATTGTAACCGTTCGGCATCAATCTCCAAGCGGCTGATTTCATTTCCTCACAAACATTCAGATCTTAAGCTGACCTCTCTCTCACACACACACCACACACACACAGTTTCTTCAGCAATCATCGTCCGTTAATGAGCAGTGATTGATCGTGTCCACGCGCTGTGACTCAGGAATCAACAGGCCACGTTAGAAAAACACTAAATAACAACAGGAAACTTTCTCTTCATGCCAGGAAAGCTCAAATGAAAATGGAGGGAAAGTCAAATTAGAGAAAAACTGAATGTATTAATCGTCTGTGATGTCAGCGAGTGTGGAGAACAACAATAAACTACACACACCTTCTGACACCACCGCGAGGTCAGATTACAGCAGGGTCAGCATCAAAATAACTGAAAGTAATGCAAGTAAAGTATGCATGAAGCAGAGAATCATATATATATATATATTAATATATATATATACATATATAGATATACATATATATATATATAATGTATATATATATATACATATATATATATATATATTATAAACTGAATGCTAAGAGTTAGCTGTGGTGGTTGGTGTATTCTGATTGTCCATTTTTAACAAGCAGACGTCATGCTAGTTTAATTGACGTCGTCCGCGACAGTTATCAGCGTCTGTGAATAACCTTTCGTGTTGTTGCTAACTCGTGGCTAACGCGGTCTCACATCGTAATCAAACTTCCTGTGACCGCTCGGGACAGTTTGGTGTTCTTTAACTCACTCACTGGCAATCAAAAAT
>JAFMOB010000367.1:65107-168499 GCA_018985215.1 Larimichthys polyactis
GTTCAGTGTCCATTGATCCCACAACCTCTGAAAGATTCAGATGTCTGCCAAACATCAACAGCAGTCAGCCCAGAACCAGAACCAGAACCTCCAGCAGCAGCTGATATCACTGCCTAGTCCAGCAGCAGTCAGCCCAGCTCGGCGTCTGTCTTTCAGCCTTTTATTTCACCAAGCTCTCACCAACCACTAAAAGTCAGTCCCACATTTACTCTTGTCCGGCGGCTTCTTGCTCGCTCACTCTCTCCTTTTCTCTTCTTAGCTTCCTCCTCAGCGTCCTCTTCACTCTCTTCTCCTCTGCCATTATGTCCATAGAAGCTGCTGAGCCTGGTTACCTCCTCTTCTTCTTCCTGGTAGTCCATAACGCCTGTTGGTACAAACACTCAGTTCGTCAGCTTGGCGGTGAGCTCAGAGCGACGGGGTCGCTCTGAGCTCACTGAGCTAACATGAGCTAACAGCAGCTAACAGACTGAGCTAACATGAGCTAACAGCAGCTACAGCTGTCAGCAGTTACTTCACTGTCCATCATAAACTCTGTAAATCACAGAGAGTTGAGGCGGAGCAGCCGGAGGACATCAGAGGGAAAACCAGAAAACATTTCCTCCATAAAATATGATCCAGTTTCACCAGAATCACTGAAATAGTTGCTGCTGTGTGACTTAGTGCTCATAGAACAAACAATAATGGGCCTTCTTAACTGGTGCTAAAAAACCTCCATGGGTGCCTTTAACTTTGATACATGGTGCCGTATGTAAGCCTGTGAAAGAAAAACAGTGAAAGTTAACGTAATGATCCATTCGGCTAAAATAGAAGAAATAAAAGTTTCCGATGAAAACTCCAAATGACACATTAAACTGCCATGAAATTGAAATGGCGTTGGCGAGCATCAGTACGTCCAGTCCCATTACCGGGCAGGTGGTTGAACATATTGCGTATCACCAGAAGAGATGCATGTGTATCCCTAAAGGGTCATTTCAGCAAAATACCACAAGGCAGATTTATTGTGCACATCTGGTGGATTTATACTGCACATTATCTCACAGATGCCCCCCAAACTGTGAATGGACTCTCAGAAACTCATTTCATATCAGAGCTATTAAACGCTAAGTATGTAATGTGAATTAAGCAGAAGAAACAACAGTGCATTTAC
This sequence comes from Larimichthys polyactis, assembly GCA_018985215.1. Taxonomy (NCBI): domain Eukaryota; kingdom Metazoa; phylum Chordata; class Actinopteri; family Sciaenidae; genus Larimichthys; species Larimichthys polyactis. The sequence continues at coordinate 66,255 of JAFMOB010000367.1, forward strand.
AAATGAGCTGATTCTGTTTAGGCTTTCTCCTACACAGCGAAAAGACAGAACTCCTGTTCAAACTATATTAAGGCACAAAGAGAATTAAGAGCGTGGACACTTTGATTGGCAGGTATGTGTGGTTATGTGATTATTCAGCGAACCTGAAGCTTCCTGATGATCCAGGTCTTTGCTGATTTCTAGATTAGCCAACAGGTGGAAAAAGCAGGACTACAAACATGGTGGCAGCCATGGGTGGGTGGTTGACGTCACAAAGACTACGTCCAGGTTTTAGATTTCTGTTCTCGGACTACATTTATGGTTCCCAAGTTCCCAACAATAATTATATGTCTATCTACGCAAACTAACACTAAACATTGAAGTTGAATATGAAATATGATAGGTAGTTGTTTTTAACACAGAGTGATGAATCTTGATTGCAGTCAGTTGCTTTAATTAGTAGTGTGGTAGTGAGATGTCTAATTGGACAACATTTTTTAAAGTAACAGCATTGATTAATGAAACAGATCTGGACGTCAATGAACTCAATGAAAACACAAGTTTTCACTTTTATTGACATTTCATTGTTAACAGAACATGGTGTTATTGGGATATAATTGGTGTGGGACAGTAAAACCAAACAAAACAGAAAAATAAAAATGTGTTCCAGTCATGTTAGCATTTTAAATAATCTTCAAGTCATTAACGTAAACATGCCTATACGATAAGCATCGTCATAAAAATGGTAAAACATGATGTGCAAATGATGAAGACGTTCATCTTATAAAGAAAGAAAGAAAAAAAAACTTTTACAAAAAGCTTCTGTTCATTTTTCTATTTACACGAGCTGATATTTGATATCCGACTGGAAAAGGACTACGTGATGACGCTATAAAACAAAAACGTGCATCGTTTTTTCATGTAAAGAAGTGTGCCACGGTCAGATTTTTTTCATTTTGATTTTATAATCAACCCATTTAGTCAAAAAACCCAAAAACCAAACAAAAATCATATTTACAGAAAACTTTTCTTTATAAGAAAAACTGAATTGAATCTCTCTTAAAGCTATATCTGATAAAATCCCTACAAGTAGTAGTAGTAGTAGTAGTAGTTGTGATATTATCCAAAGAACTTCAGTATATCTCGTTATTTCAAAAAGTCTGCCCAGACTACCTTTGATATGTTTTTAGTCATCTACGTCATTTTTTATTTCATTTTATTTTTTAAGAAAAGACAACGTTAGAAACTAAAGGCAACAACAGGCAAGTTAAAGGAAGACTTAGCCACGCGAAGCCACACTCCAAACTCAACGCAACGTGATGGACCGAAAGATGTGAAATGTGATCTCAAAGAAACCGGTTCTTTTAGAGTGATCGGCAAACGTGAAACCTGTGGACACTTTATTTTTCACACCATTCATGGTCTTGGATTTTGCTCACCAAGGAAACAACCTGAATCAATTAAACAAAACACAACTTCAAACTCCACCAACCGTTTCAGAAGTGTTTCGCCCACCAGACTTTGTTTACTTGCTCAGATTATCTTTTCTGGTTTATGTGTCTTCTAAATATGTAAATATGCTGCGTAGTTAAATTGGTGGCGTTTAAAAACTTGACTAGAGCGACTGCGATTAGCTCCGACGGCCACAGTTTAGTTTGAGTTTCACTTTTTGATCACAGTTTATCTGAAGCTGTTATGATGCTTTAGTCAATCATGTTCAATGCTTATGATTTAATGAAACACGTCTTTATTGCAAAATGCATCAGGTGAGCAGAATCTAAAGGTAAAGGTGTTACTTTGACACGGAGCCCCTCGACGAGCAAATGGCACACAGTGAAGTTTTTTGGGGCAGTAACAGAAAGAAATAATTTAATTTAACTCATCATAACAGCTTGAAATAAACTGAAGAAAGAACCAGAAAATTATATCAAAGTTCAGTTTTTTTTCATTATTATAATTAACTATATTTGTGCTCACCTTTAATTTAAATAACTAAAACGATTTTTTCTGTCCACAGCAAATCAGCGTTCCAAAAAAGTTTGTCTTGCGTCATGGTGTTGAAGGTGTTCTGCAGACCATCATCGGTAATCCCTGTTTGTTTGGGAGTGGCGATCTCAGATAACTAAGTCTACCTTTAAAGGCAACTCACTGTTGTCCAAAGCCACCAGAACATCACCAGACCTGGGATACAAAAAACGACCCGCAAGACGTCAGCTGCTTTTCCGCAGTGACGCTGAGATCTTACAGAGTTCTTTCATTTTTTCTGAACTGTCTGCTCTACACTGAGCTCCTTCCTTTCTCCTTGGAGTTACAAGTAGCACTCATGATGGATGCACAGTAAGAGGTGTGAAATGACCACAGGGAGGAGGGCGTGGACTCTTTCAGTGTTTCACATTATCCCAGGTCTGCATACAATTATCAAAAAGAGGCAAATGTTCAGAGGACCCTTTGCCCTCTGTGACAAATACAGAATAAATAAGTTTTCAAACAGAAGAGCGGTGGCCAGACAGACCACCACATAAAGTTTAAAAAATCTCATGTACATATATTTTGTCTTAATGCGTGTTTCATAAGTAATATGAATAGGCGACAATAAATCACTACAGTCTTCAAGTACCCTTTTTCCATTTCCACAAACAGACATCTGCTGAAGTACACTGCACTTTGTAAACGGCTATTCTTCTGTAAATCTCAGTAAGTATGTACACAGTCTCCTCAGACTTTTCTCGACATTGGAGGGTGGTGTCTCTTCAGTCTAATTATTTTAAAGTTTTGTTTATTTCAAAGGTAAAACATGATGGAAAACAAAGTTTTACTTGCTCACCACCCTCCTTTGTTAAACCACCGGACAAGCCAACCTCATCGTCTCAGGAGCCTCAACGGTTAAATTAGAAATGAAGCAACCGAGGAAGTCACCGTCTTTAACCCCCCTTTAAAAGAAGCTTAAATATCTACTGCCGAAGTGCCGTGAAGCAAGGCACTTAAACCCCCAACTACATCAGCGCAGCGACTCGGTGTCTTGCAATAAACAAGGAGTTGAACGGTGGTTAAATCTGCTCCTGTAAAACCTGCATGCCTCTGCCATTTACATTATAAATGAGCACCAAGAGCAACAATGATGATGGTGAGTGATGATGAGTGAGTGAAATGAATTCAAAGATGTATTATTATTATATATTATTATAATAATGTGTGGGTGTGCTGAAGTGGAATGGAAACCCCTCGTTAGCTCGATGAAATGTGTCTCCCCAGGATAACCCACCCGAGAAGAAAGCCAACGCTCTCTCCTTTCCCATCGTTAAACAACAAAACGTTTAACTGATGACAACCTGCTCAGCTCGGAGCTCTACTATTTTACAAAGTGGTCCAGTAGAGATGCCGCGCAGCTGAAAACACAAAGATCACGTATCTAACACCCCTTTTTGCGCGTCATGTCTAAGAAGTGCACAAAAGCAGAAAACCTGAAGTGTTTCTCATCAATTAAAGTAATTAACTGATAAAATATAAGTTTTATAGCTCGATCTGTACAGTGAAAATTAAGGAAGACGAATCAACAAAAACATGACATAGTGATTTTTGGATAAACAGTCCAAAAATGCGCGAGTTGCTGTAAACATACAGGATGATTTACATAATCTCCTCCTGACATTTCTTCAGTTTGCAGTTTTAAGATGTTACTTTAAGCTCATCAATTGTTGCTTCATCGATGACATTTCATCCAGAAAATAATCGGCAGATTAATCAATAATGAAAGCATCGATGTCACAGTTGCAGTTTGATAAATACAAGTACTGCTCGTGTGTCGCTTGTTAAATATGAGCAAACACACTGCGACGTAAGTAAGGCTGCTGTCATTATACGCCGATGACTCACTGTTCTACATGTGCCAAACAAACTGTAACACGAGCTGTAACTTTGCTCGAAAACAAAGTTGCTGGAAGGTGTTTATCGATTGAACAACGCGCAAAGAATGACATTAAAAACACCTTCAGTACGAGTTTGACTACGTTATTGTTGATCGAACTTATTGAAGTTCGCCCATGACGGCAGCTGAATGAACCATCAACCAAGTATTTTCTCTCTTTTCCAAATAGTTTCCAACATCTGCTTCACAGATGGTTCTGTGTAACAAAAAATCTGCTGCAGTCAGGTTAGGAAACATTCGTGGTCTCGGCAGATGTCCGTCCACCAATGATCCGGGTTCTGCCTCTTAAAGGAAGTTTTTTCTAAGCTAAGTGCTCGTGCTCATAGTGGGAATTGTTGAGTCTCTGTACATAATATTATAAAGAGTACGATCTACTTTATATAGAAAGTGTCATGTGATAACTTCTGCTATAATTTGGATCTATATAAATAAAACTATTGAATGTGTACGCCATCTGAACTGTTTGTCACAGTCCCTGAACGTGAGCCTTAAATTCATCCGAATGTTGATATTTTCTTTTGGGATGTAACTTTTCAGCTTACTTGGACTTTCATCAAATGCACCTTTTCTTTCTTTTTTAGTTGAATCAAGCAGATCTGTCCAAACAATCACAATAAAGCTGAAAAAACAGAAAGAGAAGGACAAGTTTGGTCCAAAAGGCAATTTTCTTTAGACAGACATTCATGTTCCCAGCTGACACAGTCTGTATGATGTTTATAGGCTTGAAGGTAAAAGGATAGCAGGATATCTTGTTCTGTGTTTATTGTACACCATCAAGGAACAAGTATAGGTTTCTTTTTTTTCTTCTTCCACCAATTCAAAATAGCGCTGAAGGATATCGAACAACATCGATTTGTACTGAACGCTGCGTGTGCTGAATTGCTCTCGACGGCAGCAAGTAATTGCGAGGATGTGCGTCAAGAACACATTCAATTACTGCAGGACAGAGCGCTCGGTGAATAAGGTACAAAGCTGAACGAATGAGAAGAAGAACGAGGGGGGAGAGGGAGACAAAGAGAGATGTACAGAGGCGGTGCAGCCTTTTAAACGTATGGAAAGCAAGTCTTGGAAATGAAAGACATGCGGCATCCTGCTGCATTATTAATGCACCTATATGTGGATAGTGTAGTTAAAAACTCTTTTCAGGAACAAGATAAAACAGCAAGGTTGTTTCTGCATGATGATGATGCATTATTTAAAATGTACAGTGAGTTTTAAGCGGCACTGCACAGAGTCTGAACAAACAGTGATTCAGTGAGGATCTCCCAACTCGCCCGGGGTGGGAGGTCATGGATGGGGGACTACAAAACCCCCTCTGGGGAGCTGACTGCGGCTCGGAGTAAACCATTATGAGTCACATTGGAGTTAATGACATTTAAATGAGCAGCTTGTGTATTTATATAACACATACTTAGCTCAAACTGCAGCAGAGCTCGTTTTAACCGAGGAGCAAGTTGGCAACTGCCCAGAAAATACTCAGAAACTGTGAAACATACCAACTGTAAACTGCACACAGCTCATCTCATCTACGAGAGGAAAAAACTACAAAATGTTTCATCTGTTCTATGAAATATTAAATCTGAGATTGCAAAAACAACCATACCCGACATCCAGGTGATTACAGTCAAAATTAAATGGTCTTATCTAAAGTATTTTATATAAAAACTGTTCCTTTTGCAGGTTGTACTTAAAATCTTTAAACTGATGCAAATAACTGAACATTTCAAGTCTCACAGAGCGCTCCTGTAAAGCCTGCAAGTGACCATAGTCACCATCAAAAATGAAACAGTTTACAGCCCATTTTATGTTCCGATGTACACAAAAAGTTAGTTTCCAGTCCGGATATATTACTGGGCAAACTGGGACTTTCTGGCACAGTGTCAAACTGGTTTAAAGGGGACAACTTTGGGTCGATCGGTCGAGGAGTTCCCCAAGGCTCTGTTCTCAGACCTCTTCTTCTTCGTTTGAAATCTACAATTATGAAGACGACACTCTGATTTATATCACGATATCACCAGGTGACTATGGTCCCATACAAGCACCGAGCAGGCGCATTTAACAAATCGTGTTTTACGTGCAACAATTATCTTTAATTAAAGAAAAATAAAACTAAATTAATTGTTTTTGGACAAGATAAAGACTAAAGACTGACATCTGTCTGAGAAAAGCGTGTTCATCTTCAGTAGGCTTGAGTACTGTTAACGCTGTTCACAGGTCGATCAGCTGCAGCTGTTTGTTTTTGGACGTCTACATGGGTGACGGGTCACAATCAATCAATGCCATTAAATCCTACAAACTGCTCCTTTAAATATGGTCTTTTAATCTTTCTGAAAGCAAAAGTCAACAACTTAGAGCCAAAGACGTCAAGAAATTTTGGCACTTCTGACAAAACTGGAGCCAAACTGAAAGCTCCTTATGCTTAAGCTCCTTAAATCATAAATAAATTAAAACATAATAAAAGCAACCCGGGGTGTTAATTCTCGATGCAGATGTGTATTGATGGAAGACGTAAAGAAAGACTGCAAGTAGCGAGGGAGAGCAGCACAGATGGACGGATGAAGAAGGTGAAAGGGAGGAAAGAGAGTGACGAGAGGCCAGATGGACGGGAAGAATTACAAGAGGACAGCGAGTAAAGACAGAGCGAGGACAGTAGGATTAAAGCGAGGGATGTGGAGGGCAAGTAGCCCCTATTAGAGCTTTGTGAACAGAAGTACTTCATTAAGCTCAGTCGATGTCGCTGTGCCACAGCCCGCATACTAATACAGACTCACATATATCCTCTGTGCATACCCCCCCCCTCGTCTGTTCAAGCCTTGCTTTACTTTCTCTTTCCATTTCCTCCATTTTTGCATTTCTCTAATTCCTAATTTCTCACATCCTCGCTAGTGCTTGGAAAGAGAAAAATACCAGGATGGGGACAAGACTCAAGGACGCAAATGAACTCGTTCGGCTCGTATCTATCAAACTTCTAAAAATTTCACTTAAGAAAGCTTTAAAACCTGATCTAGGATTATGTGCGAGAATCGATTTACTCCTACTTATAACAAAGAATAACATGCATGTTCAGAGCACGATGAGCCTGTTTCTGTTTGAAAAAACTATGAGCAAAAAAATGTGATCTTTGAGTTTTTTTTGTTTTTTAAAAAAGTGGTGCTAGCTTTGAATCAAATGTTCAAATAAAAATCAAAACATTGTGTTAAAAAGACATTCCTGAACACATTCATGATAACTGATGATATTTTGTAGAATAAACGGCAGTAATCCAGCATGCACTCGTAAATTTAAGAATATTTGCAATCTGCAAGAAATCTGATGGACTGCTTTTATCCTGACGTTTGTGAGTAGAAGTAAAGTTGAAGGATTATTTTACTTTTATTCATCACTTAATTCCAAAGTTTCACTTTTAGTTGTTTGATAAATGCAGGTACTGGTTTTGTTTTACTTGTTAAATCTGAGTTGAATTGTCATAATACGCCGATGACTAACTGTTCTACACGTACCAAAGATTCCAAACTGTGAAGCATTTCTCTGTTTTTGTTCGACAAGCTGAGGGGAGTCTGATTTAATGATGATGAAGATGTTTTTGTTGTGTTTGGTGAAAAAAGAGAGAAAAAGGTAAAAGGTCCTCTGATAGTTTTACATCTCCATAACAGCTAAAAATAAATGAAACAATATTCAGCGATCCACAAAGATCTTTTTTTTTTGTTATGGCCTTTCTACCTAAATTTTATCTTCAAGTGTGATATTTTCTTTTCTGTTTTTTCTTCATTAGATTTCATCTGACTGAATATTTGAAGTAGCTCACGTGTACAAGTTGAAACTTGGAGGTGGTGTCTGGCTTTAAAGGAGCTTTATCCTTTCAAATCCTCTTTTTCTTTTTTTCATTTCACTGAGAAGAGATTTGTGTTGTAGGTCCTAGAAGAAAAAGTCAAAGTTCAGCGTCGCTCCTAAGACCTCCGAGAAGTTGTGGACAAATCAAAGCTGCGGTCTTTAGCCTCGTCACATCGTCACATCGTCCTGGAGACGTTGCGGACTTGTTCTCCGTGCCCTCAGCCATGTTTGTTTCGAGCGTCCTCGCCCGGTGAGGAACAAAATCAGTATCTGAGGCACGAGTCGACCTCTTGAACAAACACACTCTGAGCCAAGATCTAAATCTACTCCTGCATTTCAGTATTTCGTCACCAGCCGGCACAGTTCGTGTCTTTCAGCATCGTTCTTTGCAGCATTCCTGGCTGTTAGCCAAGAGAAGCTAGCTAACAAGATGACCACTGCTTGACCCCCCTTCGATCCGTGAACTTTGACCTCTTCAGAAGGAAAGTTGCCTGTCATACCCACTCCTGGACCGGGTATTTGTAGTAGTGCTGCGTCATGGTGTTCTGCTGCACTCCTTTGTTTTTAAACTGAAAGATCGTGTACACCAGCACCAGGATGCACAGCGACAGGATGCAAGGAATCACCACGGCGATGGCGTTGACTGTCGTCGGGACGTCGTTGATGGTCACCATGATGTCCACGTCGTCCAGGGGCAGTTGGCGGTCACCGCGGTTACCCTTGTTGCCCGAGCGCTCCATGTCAGACTGGTCGCAGCCCATCCAGTCGCGCAAGATGGACTTTGGGTATCCGGGTTCCACCGTCAGCTTCTGGTTGTCGAACTTCCAGTACTCCTTCCCCTTGTAGAAGTAGGTGTAGTCTGAGGAGCAGAGGATGAGTGGGTGGGGCGGGAGGTAGAAGAAAGAGAACAAAGAAGGAAACATTAATGATTGTTGATTATGAAACAAGCTGAATTTAAGATAATTTGATAATATCAAAGTCAATATCATCTGGGCAGATTATTACTGGGCAGACTGGGACTTTCTGTCAAACTGGTTTCTTGGACCTCTTCTGTTTAAAATCGAGCTCAGTTTGTCAAAAACAACAATTATGCTGAATGATTTATATAACGATAACACCAGGTAACCATGGTCCCATACAAGCACCGAGCGGGCGCATTAAACGAAAATTATCTTCAATTAAAGAAAGATAAAACAGAAAAAAACTGTGAATTAAAAGTCAGTCCTCTAACGTTAAATATCATCATTAGTCGACTGCAGGAATATTAGAATATTTCATGTTGTCAAACAAGGTTCATCACATCGATTTGTTTTTTGGGTGATTCTGTATAAAGTTGATTTTAGTGATTATTTATGAAGCTCTGAGTTACTCAGCTGATCCTTTAGTGCCCGATGTCTCTTCTGGCTCACTGAGATCTGTTCTTGGTTGTTCTGGTCCTGATCTTTGCAGTTTGAGCTCTGAGACAGTTTTATTTGACTCTCTTTGTGTAGGTGTAGAGCTTTTAGTTCATTGTTATAGCTGTGTTTTGCTTTATGTTTAAAGGACTGCAGGACGTTGCCTGACAGCTAACATCGACTGGATGTTCGATAACTCAGACGTCAGGCGTCCTCGTCAGAGTATTTTACAGTGTTTTTGGTCCTCGAGCAGCAAAACCACAGAAAAACCATGAATATGAACTTTGAATGGTACATGAAGAAAAAAGTCCAATCCTGGTTTATCTTTTAAAGATTTGAGAAAAGTCATTCATGTTTTTGTTTCCTCCTTGGACCAAAAATACACCAGTGCTGGCTGGTCTACATTAGATAGCCGTTGAATGGGAAATAAAGTTTTAAGCTTCTTTTAATTTCCAATAAAACTCTACATAGACTGTCCTCACTTTATATTTCTATATGATTGCCTCCCCTGACCTTGGTGAGACCTCTGAGGGCCTTACGCCAAAACATCAACAGAAAAATTATGATGAGCACAGACATGAAATATAAATCAGAACACTGTAAAAGCAGATGAACAGGAAACATGTTATATTTAAGGAGGCTGTGTGTTGTCGAAGGTTTATGCTTCCATGTTTTCTCCCTCTCAAACGTCTCATTTGTCTCACAGCTACGCTGTCTGTCTCTCAGGCATTACATAATATCGCCCTTCAATAAAAACAACCACTGCTGGGACTGAAACACCGTCGCTGCCTGTAACCACTGTGTCACAATAGAAATGTTATTGGCTCTAATGAGACGCTGCGCCACAGGGAGAGCTGAGCGAGCGAGCCGAGCGCTGACGGATGTTTTCAGTGCGAGAGGAAGCTGAAAGAGCGAAGGACGCCGTTTGTCACTGTGGTGCATGTTGGCCTGACTCTTTGTCTCCGTACAGCGAGAGCTTGAGAGGAAACATGCAGACATATTATATTCATAAGATCGAGCACAAATGTGTGTGCTACACAAGTCAATATTTTTACAGTGAAATGGTCGTCTGTGTTGTAATGCAGACTTTGGTGATGTGTGCATGAAGAGCTGACGTACTATGAGTGTTTTCAATATATAATAATGTAATATTTTTGAACCAGGATCGGTTCATGAAAAATAAATTAATATCTACACCTTTACTCCAACATGTCGGTGAATATAAGTACTCGATCGGTGATTCCCACGACAACATCAAGTCAATAAATATGTCGTTCTCCACAACACAGACGACAGATCATGATATCTTAAATAAAAACAGGGTTTCTCTGTCGCTGTAGTTTCCTCTAAATCTGACTGGACGACGCCTTCAGGGTCCACGGATCTACGAACACGGTGAGAGCGCATATCCACGTTACAGCTTTAACACACACACACACACACACACACACACATACACACACACACACACACACACACACGCACACACACACACACACACGCCCTCTGAGGCATCCATGAGGTCATGAGGTCACATCTTGACAAGCAGACGACTTCTGGCACTTCGTCCCATCGGGCATGACAGCTCCGGCGACCCGCCGGCGGAGCTGATCGCAGCCGTTTTAAGCAATGATTGAGGTTCCACCAGAAGCACCACGGCACGTTTCAGAAACGTCTTCCCTCTTCAGTCGGCGGAGAAGAACGAGCTGACAGGAAGTCAGACACAGAAACGGCATCGAGAACGCGGTTGATTTACAAAATAAAACTACAACACTACTCACTCATGGTAGAAGCATGAAAAGTAAACAAAATCTGGATGTTTCTGAAACGCTCCTGATGGGACGTAAAGCCACTTCACTCATCTTTAGACTGACGGAAAACTCAATGAACGCAAGGTTCGATAACTCGGAGACCTCTCAGCTGCAAACTCATCCTGCAGTACAACTGTTAGAGACACCAGAAGGTGCGCCTCGCCGATTGGAGGAAAGCTACAGTGAGGACAAACTGGACTGAGCGACGTTGAGGGCAGGTCAAGGAGGCAAAAACCCACCGGGCGACAAGCCAAGATGATGAGGGACAGCGCACGGACCTTACGGACACGTAAGGAAACACTAGGTAACTGTTAGCTATGATAAGGTTGTGTGAGTGTTAGTTATTGGTTTGAGTAATGGCTGTGGTCGGTCGTACACTTACATCCCTCCCTGCTGATGAAGGCTCCCTGCGGTCCGTCCGGTATTCCCTTCCACACCGTGATGGGTTTCGGGTATCCCGGGTCGGCCGTGTGCTTCTCCTCGTTGTAGCGCCAGTACTGGTCCCCTTTGAAGAAGTAGGTTTTCCCGACCGGTTCCCAGCGCAGCGCCGTGTCGATGCCGTCTTTGGGGAGGCAGCTTCCCAGCTCCACCAGGCTGTGAGGGTAACCCGGCTCGGCCGCGACTTCCTTAAACACCCAGTACTTATCGCCTGGAAGAAGAGTCAGTATTTTAATGACAGGACACAGTTTCTGAATGTTTAGTGAACAGTCAAATCAATTGTTCTCTGACTCGAGGCCAGTTTGACTCGAAACATCAGGAGGTGAAAACATGACGTCCATCTGTCAAAACATAACCGTCGTACTGAAATCCAATAAACTGTGGTACGACGCATCTGGAGATTAAACAGCTCCTGTTTGGCTCGGTTAAATATTATGCAGAGGACGGCTGTGGGAAAACACACAGAGATTAAAAGCTGCTGGATAAATCAGAGAAATACTTGGTTTTATTAAATTAGCCGGACTTAACGCTTTAAAAAGGCTCGCGCTGAAATAAAAAACACACATTTGGGAACGATGAACACACAGATCTTGATTTTAACACCACAGATACTCTCACTGTGGAACTCTGGAGAAGTACGTAACGCTTTTAGTAACTAAACCAGGAGCTGATGTTATTATGAAAAAGACAAGTTGATACGTTAACCAGCGAAAACCACAATATGTTTGACATGATGGCAGAGGGGACGACAGTGAAGAGGACGCTGACGGAGCGTTTTAGCTCTCTCCACCTTCTTCATCATCTACACTGTAAAAACTGAAGACGGCAAAATGAATCAGAGACGCTGCAGAACGTTTGTTTGTCCCTGCACTCACACAAATATGCAAGAGGCATCGCTGCATGTCACCAAGCGTGTCATTGTGTGTGTGTGTGTGTGTGTGTGTGTGTGTGTGTGTGTGTGTGTGTGTGTGTGTGTGTGTGTGCAAAGCTATTAATATCAGCTCCTGGCTGGACACTCTGTCAGAGGATGTTTGTGTGTGTCGGTGTGTGTGTTTGTGTGTGTGTGTGAGTTGCAGTGAAAGTGAGATAGACCGAGCGAGATGGAAATGAGTGACTGCACAGTCGGTCGGCGAGAGACGAGGGAGGTTTCATACGTAGACTGAAATTCTATTACTTGAGGCCGGGAGCTCCCGCTGCCATCGCCATTCTCTATTTCACACTTTATTAAATATATTTCCAGGAGGAGGAGACGCGCGGAGAGCGGGACAGAGTCTAATAACACCGGAGCAGATGGTGGACGGAGATCTGAAGTTTCTCTGCTGAACTTTGGAGCAGCTCTGCAAGCTAGTTTAAGTCCTCACTGTGGTAACCATGACTACAGCTGTACTCGAGTATTTCTTCTGATTACATTACTTCTGACCAATCATCATCCAGGTCCCCAGCAGCCAATCATCATCCAGGTCCCCAGCAGCAGCTGATATCAGTGACTAGTCCAGCAGCAGTCAGCCCAGCTCGGCGTCTGTCTTTCAGCCTTTTATTTCACCAAGCTCTCACCAACCACTAAAAGTCAGTCCCACATTTACTCTTGTCCAGCGGCTTCTTGCTCGCTCACTCTCTCCTTTTCTCTTCTTAGCTTCCTCCGTCAGCGTCCTCTTCACTCTCTGCTCCTCTGCCATCATGTCCATAGAGGCTGCTGAGCCTGGAAACCTCCTTAGTTCTCTGAGCTCACAGTCTGAGCAGCCCAGCTAACAGACTGAGCTAACATAACAAACTGGACACAGGAACAGGAAACTCTGTAAAGTTAGTTTTTTATGATGTTGATTTAAAAGATCAACTTTAGTCACTTTGAAGTGTTAAACAATGCAGAATGAATAAATAAACTGGTGCACCTCTGTATATATGTCTGCACCCCTGGGACTGGAAGGCCCAGTTCCAGGCAGAACTGTGACACACTGATGCTGATTAGTGGAAGGCAAACGTTTGTACCTTTGAAGAAGACGAATTTGCCGTCAGATCTCTCGTAGGCAGCGTCGATGCGAGGCGGCAGGCCTTTCCAGAACTGGTCGATCTGCATGGGGTAACCCTCCTGAACCTTGTTGTTCCTCAGACGCCAAAACCAGCGGTCCTGAAACACAAAGAGACACGAGATAAAGAACGTGTCTTTATATACAGTTTAGAAAACACGGCTCTGTTATACATCTCACACAGTCTGCGGGACGTCACAGAGACTACGTCCAGGTTTTAGACAGGCTGCGGGGACGTCACAGAGACTACGTCCAGGTTTTAGACAGTCTGCGGGGACGTCACAGAGACTACGTCCAGGTTTTAGACAGTCTACGGGGACGTCACGGAGACTACGTCCAGGTTTTAGACAGTCTGCGTGGACGTCACATAGACTACGTCCAGGTTTTAGACGTTGCGACGTTGTGATGAATCGTTGATAACGCGGATAAAATCAGAAGGTCAGAGGAGAAGAAATAACCAGACAGACGAAAAGAAGCAGAGCGGAGAAGACAAATGGACAGGAGAGGACAAAAGACAGAGATAAGAGGAGCGAGGTGATGTGAGGTAAGAGGAGGACGCAAAGGGAGGAGACGAAGGAGCCGAGCATCAATCTGAGCTCATTATCATTTAGCTCCGTGAATCTAGGACACGGCACACAGGACAAACACACTCGTACGATCGTCCACCAGCGTCCGCCGGCTGCTGACGCTTCTGTGTGAACCCAAACAGACGAAGGAGAAAATCGATGCTTCAGCCAGGAAACATCCCAGAATGAGTGTCTCCTTTCAGACGCCCCCCATCAGCTGAAGGAAGGATCGGCTTTGTTTGTCTGATCGATGATGATGATGTTATAGAAAGGCTTTGTGTTTCTGTGGTTTTTAAATTTATTTATTTATTTTAAACATTGTTCTTTTGTCCTTTTCAAGCTTTTGTTTGACAGAGACAGCTGAAGAGTGACAGGAACATGGAGAGAGACAGAGACGGGAATGACATGTCGGTCGGATTCGAGCCCTGGGCCGGGACTGAGCCTTCACCGCCCCGGCTTTGTGTCCACTGTCCACTAAAGTTTTGTCCTCAGTTCAACTTCACCTTGTGGCATCAAACTGTGAGAGTGAGCGAGCACCGGCCTCGATAAAACCACTAATCAGCGATTGTTTCACAGCGGTTACGTTCAACACAAATACTAAGTTTAGTTATTTGATCGTATACGCCAGTGAACGTCAACGTCAACGTCACGTCACGCGAGTATGTTTCTACATTTTTCTTTAAGTGAAATTAAACTAACGTCCTCTGAAAAGCAGCTTCTAGAGTTCATTTTTGAGAACACAGCTTCACAGGTGTGTGTTGACCTGAGCTCATACATGGCCAGTGTCCTCAGTGTGTCGTACTTTCAGCACCACGGACAGCAGCCTCGTCCGGCGGCATCACCTTCCTGCCTCGTGAATATGAAGCCTAAAATATCTCACTACCGTACAGGTGATCTGTTAACACTGACAAAGGCTAAAGAATAACATACATTCAGAAGGCAACTTGATGTATGAATTAATAATATATAACTGATAAATATTCATTTAGATCTATGTAGACGCTTCATCAGAGAGGTGAGGCTGACCCACAAAGAAATATACTGTCACAACTTCTTACTACTCAACCCTCAACACCAAAACACACCTGCACACTGCTCAACAGGTACTGACCCACTTTAAAAGAGCTGATCCACATAAAATGTATATGCAGTATATATATTCACACCTGAGCCTGATATACCTCCACCTATATCTCTCTGAGGCTCACAGCAGCTGCTCGCTTCGTTTCTGTTTTAATCATCCACTTAGGCGTCGTTCCGCTAAACGCTCACATCTGAGCTGCCGTCGAGATTTATCAGCCGGAGGCGACGGCGTGTTCGCAAGACGGCGTGTTCGCAAGACGGCGTGATTATGATGAAAAACAGACACAAGATTACCTCAAAAACTGTTGACCCACACTGACCTTTGATCAGGTGACCCACACTGACCTGTGATCAGGTGACCCACACTGACCTGTGATCAGGTGACCCACACTGACCTGTGATCAGGTGACCCACTCTGACCTGTGATCAGGTGACCCACACTGACCTGTGATCAGCTGAACGGTGTCTCTGTCATTCGTACGTCTGTTCTCACACTATGTAACTTTGGGCTCCGGGTCGGGAGAAGTACGTAACGCTTTACGGCACTAAGTCACACAGCAGCAACTATTTCAGTGATTCTGGTGAAACTGGATCATATTTTATGGAGGAAATGTTTTCTGGTTTTCCCTCTGATGTCCTCCGGCTGCTCCGCCTCAACTCTCTGTGATTTACAGAGTTTATGATGGACAGTGAAGTAAACTGCTGACAGCTGTAGCTGCTGTTAGCTCATGTTAGCTCAGTCTGTTAGCTGCTGTTAGCTGATGTTAGCTCAGTCTGTTAGCTGCTGTTAGCTCATGTTAGCTCAGTCTGTTAGCTGCTGTTAGCTCATGTTAGCTCAGTCTGTTAGCTGCTGTTAGCTCATGTTAGCTCATGTTAGCTGCTGTTAGCTCATGTTAGCTCAGTCTGTTAGCTGCTGTTAGCTCATGTTAGCTCAGTCTGTTAGCTGCTGTTAGCTCAGTCTGTTAGCTGCTGTTAGCTCATGTTACCTCAGTCTGTTAGCTGCTGTTAGCTCATGTTAGCTCAGTCTGTTAGCTGCTGTTAGCTCATGTTAGCTGCTGTTAGCTCATGTTAGCTCAGTCTGTTAGCTGCTCTATGTGATTTACAGAGTTTATGATGGACAGTGAAGTAACCTGCTGACAGCTGTAGCTGCTGTTAGCTCATGTTAGCTCAGTCTGTTAGCTGCTGTTAGCTCATGTTAGCTTAGTCTGTTAGCTGCTGTTAGCTCAGTCTGTTAGCTGCTGTTAGCTCATGTTAGCTCAGTCTGTTAGCTGCTGTTAGCTCATGTTAGCTCAGTCTGTTAGCTGCTGTTAGCTCATGTTAGCTCAGTCTGTTAGCTGCTGTTAGCTCATGTTAGCTGCTGTTAGCTAATGTTAGCTCAGTCTGTTAGCTCATGTTAGCTGCTGTTAGCTGCTGTTAGCTCATGTTAGCTGCTGTTAGCTCATGTTAGCTCAGTCCGTTAGCTCAGTCCGTTAGCTCATGTTAGCTCAGTCTGTTAGCTGCTGTTAGCTCATGTTAGCTCAGTCTGATGGACAGTGAAGTAAACTGTAGCTGCTGTTAGCTAGAAAGAAGAGGTTTTCAGGCTCAGCAGCTTCTATGGACATGATGGCAGAGGAGAAGAGAGTGAAGAGGACGCTGACGGAGGAAGCTAAGAAGAGAAAAGGAGAGAGTGAGCGAGCAAGAAGCCGCCGGACAAGAGTAAATGTGGGACTGACTTTTAGTGGTTGGTGAGAGCTTGGTGAAATAAAAGGCTGAAAGACAGACGCCGAGCTGGGCTGACTGCTGCTGGACTAGTCAGTGAGATCAGCTGCTGCTGGAGGTTCTGGTTCTGGGCTGACTGCTGCTGGACTAGGCAGTGAGATCAGCTGCTGCTGGAGGTTCTGGTTCTGGTTCTGGGCTGACTGCTGCTGATGTTTGGCAGACAGATCTGAATCTTTCAGAGGACACAGACAGGTGATCAGATAGGAGACACATCAACAGACAGACAGGTGAGAGTTAGACGGTCTGTGACCTTTTCTAACATTCAGTTTAAAGATCAGAGACATCAAACTGGGTTTCTCTCCGTCCTCTGGTCTTCAGCTGTCTCTCTCTCTCTTTGACATTTTAACATTTTTGATTATTTATGTGACGCTCGTCACGTGAACGTCAGCGCTGCGTGTCGGGCTGATACCGAGCTGCTTGAATCAGTGACTAACTATCCTGCAGCACGTGTCTGGTGCTAATGATCATAGGATGGACAGTACCATATGTCAGCACGCATTTTTAGCACGGCCAGCTCCGGTGGGGATCGAACCCGTGATGCTGCCAGTGGTATCCATACCTCCTGCATCCTCCCCACTTAGTGTTCACTTCGTTAAGGAAGGGAACCTTCTGTTTTTCAACCTGGACCCTACCGTTCTGTGAAATCAGTCCAGTACTGTTTGTTTTTGCCAGTGACACACTAAGACTGTTGACTGAAAACATTATGAACAGGTAGACCTTCATATTTAAGACTATTATTAATATTACTATAGAACCAGAACCAGCAGCAGTCATTGACAGAAACACGTAAAATTCAACAGAAGCCAAATAAAACTTTGTCTTTCCTCTGCTCCAACAAACGCCAACTCTGGTTTGGTTCAAATAAATTCAGCGTGTGCAGCCAGAACAAGGTGCGTTCACCTCGATTTTGTCTGCGCTCACCTTGAAGACAAACATCTCCCGTCTAAAGAAGGCAACGGTGTTGAAGTTGCCATCGCAGATGTTGGGTTTGCCGTTCCCGGGCAGCGCCGGCCGGTCGCCGGGTGGACGCGCCGGACGGGAATGCTTGCGTTCGGAGGTGGGGTGCGTCCGCCTGGAAGGTAAGGTGGGCAGCGGCCTGGTGGGCTCCAACATGGCCGTAGGGATACCTGGTGAAAAACACGAATAACAACATGAAACTTTCTCGATATATTTTAAGTTCAGTTCAGTTAGTCAGTCAGCTTTGTGAAGTTCCGCCCGGTAACCAGCGACAGTTAATTGCTATAAATAGAAGCAGCTGTTGCTCTGATTGGCAGATTAAATGTATTTTTTGTTACAGGTTTTCACAGCCTTTGTTATTCACACTGAACTGTGGAAAAATACTGTGGACTCAAAATGTCACCCGCGCATCATGACCTTTAATGTTAGGAATGTTCTGAAGGAAGACGATAACCTTCCTGCTTCGAAGCTTAAAGGAAAACAGACCCACGTAAACAGAACAACAGCATCCAGTGAATCAGCTGAATGAATGTTATCTGGCTGTTTGTGAAGCTGCAGTGAAGAAATATTAAATATTTAGGTCCATAAAAAAGAGGTAGAGTGCTGTTTACATCTTCATTTCCACAGGTTTCCTGTAGCCAGTAGAGGATACGTGTTACCCCAAAACTCCACCGGGGACGTCTCCGTCACGTCCTGCATCGACCTCAAACTCCATCGGGAGCGTTTCTCCCTCAGACTTTGTTGACCTGCTCAGATTTGCTCATTTTCCTGGTTCATGTTCTTCTAAACATGCTTCGACATGTGTGAATATGCTACGTGCTTCATTTGTTTCTCTTCTGTCTGTTTTTACAACCGGGGAGTTTTATTTTGAAAATTCAACAGAGCCGAGTGGAGGCCCGCGTCTGAACCGGACCGCAGCGGAGCCACAGGGACTAGAACAGCCGTGCATCGCTGCAGTGACCGCGGCGTACACGCGACACATTCATGGGGACTTTAAACTGTGATCTGGATTGAAGTCTGACACAGTATTTGGGACCTTGCAGAGTTTCCAGCCTCTTTGCATCACGAATAAAAGTTCCACTACATTACAACAGAAGCTGCCATGATTATATCAGAGGCGGAGCACGTGTCTTCTGCTGACAGGCAGCTCTTTGTTGCTTTACTGAAACGTCTCCGAAGTGGAACAACTTCAAAAAAGACACAAAGCTGAACATTTTGTTTCTTAAGTCATTTTCTTTCCAGACAAACCCTGTTTACATTCACAGCTCTTATGACTGATAACATTAATAATTCATGTTCAAGGCGGTTTTTCACTTTACGATGTAGTCCCTACGTCCAGGTTTTAGACAGTCTGCAGGGACGTCCAGGTTTTAGACAGTCTGCGGGGACGTCACGGAGACTACGTTCAGGTTTTAGACAGTCTGCGGGGACGTCACAGAGACTACGTTCAGGTTTTAGACAGTCTGCAGGGACGTCCAGGTTTTAGACAGTCTGCAGGGACGTCACGGAGACTACGTCCAGGTTTTAGACAGTCTGCGGAGACGTCACGGAGACTACGTCCAGGTTTTAGACAGTCTGCGGGGACGTCACAGAGACTACGTCCAGGTTTTAGACAGTCTGCAGGGACGTCCAGGTTTTAGACAGTCTGCAGGGACGTCACGGAGACTACGTCCAGGTTTTAGACAGTCTGCGGAGACGTCACGGAGACTACGTCCAGGTTTTAGACAGTCTGCGGGGACGTCACGGAGACTACGTCCAGGTTTTAGACAGTCTGCGGGGACGTCACAGAGACTACGTCCAGGTTTTAGACAGTCTGCGAGGACGTCACAGAGACTACGTCCAGGTTTTAGACAGTCTGCGGGGACGTTACGGAGACTACGTCCAGGTTTTAGACAGTGTGCGGGGACGTCTCAGAGACTACGTCCAGGTTTTAGACAGTCTGCGGGGACGTCACAGAGACTACGTCCAGGTTTTAGACAGTCCTATTATTATCATTATTACTTCAGATCTGAAAATGAATAAAAAGGGACGACTCACCGTAGATCTTCTGGATGCCCTGCAGGTCATCCAGAGGCAGCTTGAAGTTGTGCGTGTCCATGTACTGATAGAAAGGAGCCATGATGGCGCTGGGATCGTTGGAGTGCTCCAAACCCAACGCATGACCCAACTCGTGGACCGCCACCAGGAACAGATCGTTACCTGGAGAGATGGAGAGAACACGAGTTAACAAAGAAAAACAGGCAGAGGGAGGAAACGAGGATCTGTCAGGAGCTTTTTAAAATATTCTTTCACAGCAGAAACCAGGCGAGGAAACAGGAAATAAGAGCCACTTCCCCTCAACAAAGCCTCCTCGGTGCAAACACAACAGAAGACCAGAGACGCAGCATCAAACACACTTTAAAAGTCAGCCTGTCATGCTGTTGACTCATCAGCAGTCGAATATGAATCTCACATCAAAAGAAGAGTTTATGGAAAATGTCTGTCAGCTGAAGTGAACATGAAGTCCAGCGTGAGCCGGTTCTTCAAACGCCGGCAGAGTACGGCCAAACGGTTTCAGCACCACATCAAGTGAAATTCACACTTACACAAAATGAGATATTACATTTTATAATCTGTGAATGGATAAGTAATGTGCTGCTACGTGAGGATGCCCGTCAACAAGCAAATATGTTGAATTTGGAATGTTTCCATCCAGATGTAGTTGGCGCCAATTCAGCAGAAGAAGACGACCATTAAAAGAAGCTCAATAACAAACAGAAAGCAGGAACTAAACCAAATATCTGAGTTTGTTTCATGTATCGATGTGAGGAAGGTTCGATCAGAGTCAGGTCGTGGTGGCAGCAGGTTAAGCAGGACGTTCCCAACATCCTTCTCCCGAGCAACCCACTTCAGCTCCTCCTGAAGGATCATAAGTTGTTCCTGGGCTAGATGGGCTATGAAGTCCCTCCAGTGGGAAGACGCCTAGGAAGGTCCTGATCAGATGCCCGATCGACCTCGGTTGGCTTCTTTCAATGCGAAGGAACAGCGCTCTACTCCGAGCTCCCTCCAGATGTTTGAGCTCCTCATCCTGTCTCTAAGGCTGAAGGTGGAAGATCAAGACCGTCCGGCTGAGCTCCTTCTGAACCACAATGGTCCAGTACAACGTCCGCAATACTGCCGACCCACAACGTTATGTCATCAGAGATTAAGAAAACAAGTTCAACCGACACACACACACATCTCGACAACAATGCTAAAGTCAGTATCAGTTCCTTCTTCAGAATTTGCTCATGTCGATGCTCCGAGGCTGCCAGATATGAAACAGACTACAGCTGCGAAACTGGAACCAACCAACTAAGCAGAGTCAACGTTAGACTTTCAGTTTGGACTGCAGTACCATGAGACGTCAGCGTTACAAGTTAAACACTGTTCCTTAGCAGCTTAATGTATAAAAAGTGTAAAAAAAAATAGGATGTTTTTGGGGAGATGGGGAACGACATGCAGCAAAGGGCCGCAGGTCGGATTCGAACCCTGGGCCACTGCGGCAAGGACTGAGCTTCGTACACGGGGCGGCTGCTCTACCCACTGAGCTAACCAACACCCAGAAAATAAGATGTTTTTAACCAGGATAAATGACACCGAGCTAATTCAGCCAAAAATGGAAGATTTACATGATTTTTCACGAGCACTACTTCGACTCTCCTACTGCGCTTACAACTAATCAAAGCGATCTCACGACGGCAGAAAGACGGACGTGTTTTCCCAGATGTCGTGTATTCCTGTGGGCTTTGTTAAAACCAGGCGCTCTGTCATAATCCAGAAGAGCTGCGATCCGGAGCTGCTGTCAGACGCCTAATGACTTCATACGGTCTGAACGCACAGCTCAAATTAAAACATTTCATCAGCTCAGTAATTGGGTTGACTCTGTTTGAACCTAATTACAGAACGTAATTATCTTTTTCTTTTTTCCACGCAGGCAGGTCTGTTTGAAGATTACAGCCTCGGTGGCCAGAAGCTGACGTACAGACGGATGTAACTGTACAGACGTTTAATTCTTGTTTCCCTTGTTAGGATGAACAGATCTCGTCTTTCATTTGTCTGTTTATCTATTCTCGCCCTCTCTACTTTGTAAAATCAGCCTGATGCACGAGTTTCTAAGTTTTTGCTGCCAGTTGAGCTCACTACAGTGGATTGATAACGCTTCCAAAGCCACATGACACAGATAAAAGAAGAAAGCATCATCCTCCATGTTTTCAGTCTGAATTAATGTCTGTGGGAACTTGTGTGTGCAGAGTAATTCTTCAAAAGGGAACAGTCCACGAGAGTTTTCCTTAAAGTGAAGCAGCTGAAATGGAGACTTTAATGTCCCATGATGGAATAAAGATTGTTTCAGAGGCTCTTTCATGAAGTAAAATGTATAAATCTGAATTATTTCTCTTGATAGAAACAAGACTAAAATTCTAAAAGACGTGAGAACAACAAATCAACATCATCACAGAGACTACGTCCAGGTTTTAGACAGTCTGCGGGGACGTCACAGAGACTACGTCCAGGTTTTAGACAGTCTGCGGGGACGTCACAGAGACTACGTCCAGGTTTTAGACAGTCTGCGGGGACGTCACAGAGACTACGTCCAGGTTTTAGACAGTCTGTGGGGACGTCACGGAGACTACGTCCAGGTTTTATATTCATTTAATCACCTTCAGTCTGTTTTGGTCTGTACTTTGTCTCCTTCCTGCCTCCTTTACCTTCTTTAAGCTCTTGTCCTCTCAGCACAGTCCTCCACCTCCTCTTTCTCCTCCAGCCTTTATCTCTTCGCTCCCTCTGGCTCTCTTTCTTCCATGTCGCAGCAAAGATAAAGTTGATTTTACAGCAGAGACGTACACTTCATGTTCACTGGCTTCAGGGAAATCCCAGCGGGCTCCTCTGAGCGTCTCCCTCTCCCCTTGTGATTGGTCTATAGTCGCCGCCGGCGCCCCGCGGCGACGATAACGGCTTCCTCCTATCATGTTTGCCCCGGCAGTCGTCTGCTCGCTAGCGATAAAGATGATGTTTGATATTGCTGCGATGAAACCTGTCCCTCGAGTAATCCCAGTCTGACGTGTCCACAGAGTCCTCTTTGTTCAGCTCGAGCGCTTCTCCCGATGAAACGTTCGAGTTTGGCAGAGACGAGTTTGAACAAACTGTCTGAAATTTACTTTTTTTTGGCTCAAATAATTTGTTCAAAAATCGTTAAAATGTGAAACATTTTCCATAGAAACACGTCCTGTCGCTGTGTGAGACATTCTTTCAAATATCAGAGAAGAGGTGACGACCAGCGTTAAAGATCAAGGTCTGACATGTTAGCCCAGTCTGTTAGCCGGGCTGCCCGGACTGTGAGCTCAGAGCACCACCAGAGAAGAAGAAGAATTTACAGCTCAGCAGCTTCTATGGACATAATGGCAGAGGAGAAGAGAGTGAAGAGGACGCTGACCTCCTCCTCCGGCTGCTCCGCCTCAACTCTCTGTGATTTACAGAGTTTATGATGGACAGTGAAGTAAACTGCTGACAGCTGTAGCTGCTGTTAGCTCATGTTAGCTCATGTTAGCTCAGTTCGTCAGCTTGGTGGTGAGCTCAGAGCGACGGGTACAGACTGAGCTAACAGCAGCTAACAGACTGAGCTAACATGAGCTAACAGCAGCTAACAAACAGAGCTAACATGAGCTAACAGCAGCTAACAGACTGAGCTAACAGCAGCTAACAGACTGAGCTAACATGAGCTAACAGCAGCTACAGCTGTCAGCAGTTTACTTCACTGTCCATCATAAACTCTGTAAATCACAGAGAGTTGAGGCGGAGCAGCCGGAGGACATCAGAGGGAAAACCAGAAAACATTTCCTCCATAAAATATGATCCAGTTTCACCAGAATCAGTGAAATAGTTGCTGCTGCTGTGTCGCATCAACATGATTTAAACTCTGTTACAAAGTGTTCAGTCGTTTGTATTCAGCGGTTTCAGCAGCTCGTGTCTTCTCCTGAGGTGAACGCTCCTTCAGGTGTTAACAGGTTCACCGCAGACGCCGTCCCTCAAGAGGCGACACGAGAATCAGACCCGTTTGTCCTCGCCGCGTCCTTCTGAAGCTGATACCGCGAATTCGCTCGACTCGTCTGAGAAGTTCGCCGTCTTGCTATTGAGTTTCTAATCTTTCAATTACTCTGTGTGTGTGTGTGTGTGTGTGTGTGTGTGTGTGTGTGTGGAGGGATTTTAGAGATAAAGCGACGTTTGTGAGGACGTGCACAAGATCACCTGGGTGACCTCCCACAGCGACTGATCAATACTTTTATGACTGCAGATGTGATGGATGTTGACAGAGCTGCAGTTTTCAGGTGGAGAGGTTAAAGAGTTCATGTTCAGTGAGTGAATTAAAGTCGAGACTTCCACCCCAGCTTTAATGTGTGACGGCAAATTTAGAGCTCCTCTGTCAAAGTTAATTCTGTTTCCTGCTAATCTCTCAAACCAGATCCCTCTCGCTCGCTCTCTATCAACACGTTAGTTATTCACGCACAGGGAATCCGGCAGAAGTCATTTGTCAAAGCGAGATAGAAGAGAAACACTTTGCTCAAAGATAGAGGCAGTGACGACTGAGGACGTCTTCACATTTACTTCACATTAATGATAATTTAAAAAAAAGAATGTATATTTTCTAACATATTTACACAGTCTGCAATATTCCAACATTAAACTGATTCAGGCAGAAAAAAGACATTTCAATTTAAATTATAACTGAGGTCAGTGACGACGTCTCAAACTACTTCCTCTGTCCAATGAGAGACCAGCAGATATATATCCTGTCCCCCAAACTCCAGCGGGCGCGGAATCCGGTGGATTTTCAAAATAAAACACCCCATGCTTGCCGGTCGTAAAAACAGACAAAAGAGAAACGATTAAAGTACGTAGCATATTTAAAATGTAGAAGCATGTTTAGAAGAACATGAACCAGGAAAATGACCAAATCTGAGCAAGTCAACAAAGTCTGGAGGGAGAAACGCTTCTGAAACAGTCGATGCCTCTTGCCCTCAATCATATCATATCTGCACCTTCATATGGTTATGTGTTCTGGCAGACAAAGGAATTCAAGTTCTTGATGGGAAAATGTAGCAATGGATCAATAGATTAGTGCAGCAGTATTGCAGACGTTGTACTGGACTGTTGTGGTTCAGGTTCTCGATCTTCAGGTCTATCTATGTTCCAACCCTCACTTATCGTCATGAACTTTGGGTAGTGACCTGTACAGATTGGAAAGCCCTCTGAGGCAAATGTATTTTGTGACTTTGGGCTATACAAATAAAATTGATTTGATTTGATTTGATTTGACCGAAAGAATGAGACTGCGGATACAAGCAGCCCGGATGTAGAGATAGAGTGAGGAGCTTGGACGTCTGGAGGGAGTTCAGAGTCGACCTGCTGATCCTTTGTGTTTAAAAGAACCAGCTGAGGTAGCTCATCTCCTGGGCGCCTCACTTTGGAGGTCATCCAAGTACTTCCAAATGGGAGGAGACCCAGAGGCAGACCCAGAACCTGATGGAGGGACTATTGCTCCATCTGGACTCGGAACATCTCAGGATCCTCCAGGAGGAAAGCCCTGCCTACTGCCACCACGATCCGACCCCGGATAAGAGGAAGAAAATGGGTGGATGGATGAACAAAGGTAGCAAAGAACAACTTTGATGAGCTTGTTTGGTCTTTTCTTTCAGTGTATGAACTGACCGACTGTTAATGAGATTCATTTTTATGCAAAGTGTCTCTCCAGTCTGGACCTGAATTAACTTAAAACAGGAGAGTCATTGGTTATTAGATAAAAAACACACGTTCCTGACAGACTTACAATCACCCCACGTCGCCTTGAGGATTCATTTAGTCCAAATGAAGCTCAAGTTCTCCGTCTAATCGACCAAAGTGCAGAAACTCTTTGAACGTCTCACCATCGTGGTTGGCGTTGCCGAGCGTCCAGGGTTCGTCGGAGTCGAAGTGCGTATCTCCTCCGATGCCGGCGCCGGGGAAGTAGGCATGAGCCAGGAAACCCCCCTCCCCGTCAAACGGAGAGCTGTCGCCGTGGAAACCAGAGGCGAAGAAGATCATGATGTCGGCCTCCTTACCCTCGTTCTTGATCTCCGAGTATGGCACCTCCTGAACAGGATACAAGAAGAGAGAGAGAGAGAAACAATGTGAGAAAATACAGAGCGAGTATCTCGGTACTTTAGTCATATTGGAAGAGATAACGTGAGCTGAAGGTGAGGCGGAGGAACGAACATGATAACCGAACTGACCTGGAAGGAGAGCGGCGTGACGGTCTGCCAGACATTAAAGGCTTGTCGAATCGCCCTCTGGGTATCTTTCTCACCAACTTTAGGGGTGAAGTTAGATATGCTGCAGGAAGGCAAAAAAACAGAGCACCAGTTAGTACGTGAACAAGACCACAGGGGACAGCGTCCAAACGTTGGATGGTCAAACAGCTTCAGAAACCTCTTGACTCTGGAACCTGACTGCAGCCGACAGTTCGAAAGTCCGGTACCAAAGTACCAACAACCAAAGTACAGTTGAGGTTGATGTGAGTGTCAGTAGTTTTGAAGGTATTTATTCATAAAGTACAAGACCTGATGACACTAGAGTATCCCAACAACAGAAGTTATATTTCAGTCTGGACCGAGGTGGTGAACCGACTTGCCAACCAATATATATTGACATTAACGTCCTCCAACCAGTAAAGAAGTCAACGTGGTGATTTATCCAAACTAAAATATCGTATGGCTGTAACACGCAACAATAAACCTGCTACGTCTGATTACACTTTCAAAATAAAGCTTGTGGAGCAACATTTCACATTTATGAGTTTAAATAGTTGCAGTTTGGTTCGGGCTATACCAAACCCGAATTTAAAGGTTCTTCCGTAACACATCGTTACTAGGTAAAGTCGACCCAGTACCGTGTTGGTGCTGTATTAACCCGTTTTAAACAGACTTATCTTTAGTGTGTTACTTATGTAAGCGAGTGGTTAGGCTGAAGCTATCTGTCCATCAGGAAACTACTTTTGTATTTAAATGCATCGGCGCATACGGCTGTCATCCCTGCATACCCAAACGAAGTGCTAGACCTGTGTGTGTGTGTGTGTGTGTGTGTGTGTGTGTGTGTGTGTGACAGTACGCCATCTGTGTGTTTTGGCCACAGGTCATTTGGCCAGATTCACTGCTGTAACGTTCCACACCATTTACTCAAATCAGACAACTGCTACATACCACACACACACACACACACACACACACACACACACACACAGGGCTTCAGGGTGGAAAGTTGGATTTATAAAATTATTTTTGTAAAGGGCATTTGCATGCAGACAGATATGCAATGCAGTAAAAATTTAGTTCAGGGCTTGTCGCAAACGATACGAACAAGCGGCTGCAGGAGATTATGAAACATTATCTTACACGATAATAAACGTTGTTAAATCAGACTTTACTTCCTCTGTCAGTCGCTCTGTTTAGCAAACGGTCCGTCAGGAAAGTCGAATAAAAAGGCTGAGACAGCACAGACTCTGTTCAAACACACGTGCTGTGCTTAAAATATATCCGCTCCGACCCTGCGGTGACCTCTTCATACTTCACGTCATGTTTCATATCTGTAGTCACTCTGAGTGTCTTTATGTGGACGTTCAAACAGGAATCTGCCCAGAGAAAATGTGAAGTATGATCTATATTAAAGGGAAGAAGAAGAGGACGCTAAAATGCACAAGCTGCATCGTCCGTGCATTACGAACACGACACGGCGCCCAACTACTCGGAAACTCCAGAAAGTTTCTCTGCCAGATGGACTTATTTATTTATTTATTTATTTATTTATTCGCATCAGGACGCTGCTGTTCACTCAAGTGTGAATGTTGGATCATGACAACTGTGTAACTGATATTTATTTCCATAATGTATTTTTCTGGTTGGGAACAAAGCATTTGCCCCCTGTTGAGAGACAGATTGTGTGAAATGAACTTGTCTTATCCGTTCGCTTTCTTCTTCATCTGGCTCTTTACGTCCTGGCTTTTCTTTTCCACCTCCCCCCCTCCTCCATCTCTCTGTTTCTGACAATCACTCCATCTGTCCTCCAACACTCCCTCCCGCCTCGTATCTCTGGCACAATCGGAAAGTGACACTGAAGGTTTAAAAGGATTTTATAAAGTGTTTCCTTGCGGTGTAACAGTGACAGTGAGCGATAAAACATGTAATCATTCTCCTCACTCACGGCAACACAGACGTGGACGGCACGTCTCCTCGCCTGCAAGTTACTCTGTGATGACCTTTAACGCCTCATTTCGTCTCTTATAGGTGCACTGCATCAACATACGCCGACTGTGCTGCCAATAATGAAATACTTAATAAATACTATCTGTTAATTGACCAAATTTAAAGACATGCTGTTTTTAGACAGTCTGCGGGGGTCGACCGTCACGGAGACTACGTCCAGGTTTTAGACAGTCTGCCAGAGGACGCTCACGGAGACTACGTCCAGGTTTTTAGACAGTCTGCGGGGACGTCCACAGAGACTACGTCCAGTTTTTAGTCAGTGCTGCGGGGACGTCACAGAGACTACGTCCAGGTTTTAGACAGTCTGCCTGGGGACGTCACGGAGACTACGTCCAGGTTAGACAGTCTGCGAGGACGTCACAGAGACTACGTCCAGGTTTTAGACCAGTCTGCGGGGACGTCACAGAGACTACGTCCAGGTTTTAGACAGTCTGCGGGGACGTCACGGAGACTACGTCCAGGTTTTAGACAGTCTGCGGGACGTCACAGAGACTACGTCCAGGTTTTAGACAGTCTGCGGGGACGTCACAGAGACTACGTCCAGGTTTTAGACAGTCTGCGGGACGTCACAGAGACTACGTCCAGGTTTTAGACAGTCTGTGGACGTCACAGAGACTACGTCCAGGTTTTAGACAGTCTGGGGACGTCACGAGACTACGTCCAGGTTTTAGACAGTCTGCGGGGACGTCACAGAGACTACGTCCAGGTTTTAGACAGTCTGCGGGACGTCACGGAGACTACGTCCAGGTTTTAGACAGTCTGCGGGGACGTCACAGAGACTACGTCCAGGTTTTAGACAGTCTGCGGGGACGTCACGGAGACTGTCCAGGTTTTAGACAGTCTGCGGGGACGTCACGGAGACTACGTCCAGGTTTTAGACAGTCTGCGGGGACGTCAGAGACTACGTCCAGGTTTTAGACAGTCTGCGGGACGTCACGGAGACTACGTCCAGGTTTTAGACAGTCTGCGGGGACGTCACAGAGACTACGTCCAGGTTTTAGACAGTCTGCGGGGACGTCACGGAGACTACGTCCAGGTTTTAGACAGTCTGCGGGGACGTCACGGAGACTACGTCCAGGTTTTAGACAGTCTGCGGGGACGTCAGAGACTACGTCCAGGTTTTAGACAGTCTGCGGGGACGTCACGGAGACTACGTCCAGGTTTTAGACAGTCTGCGGGGACGTCACTGAGACTACGTCCAGGTTTTAGACAGTCTGCGGGGACGTCACGGAGACTACGTCCAGGTTTTAGACAGTCTGCGGGGACGTCACTGAGACTACGTCCAGGTTTAGACAGTCTGCGGGGACGTCACGAGACTACGTCCAGGTTTAGACAGTCTGCGGGGACGTCACTGAGACTACGTCCAGGTTTTAGACAGTCTGCGGGGACGTCACTGGAGACTACGTCCAGGTTTTAGACAGTCTGCGGGGACGTCACGGAGACTACGTCCAGGTTTAGACAGTCTGCGGGGACGTCACAGAGACTACGTCCAGGTTTTAGACAGTCTGCGGGGACGTCACTGAGACTACGTCCAGGTTTTAGACAGTCTGCGGAGACGTCACGGAGACTACGTCCAGGTTTTAGTCAGTCTGCAGCTACGACTAGAGGGGTACCAACAACTGCCACCAGGGGGCAGTACTCCACGAGTTGCGAGACATCTGTGAGAAAACGCCACTAACTGATGCCGGCCATAATTCATGCAGTGTATCACAGGAGGAACGCACTGCAACATAAATCTGTGCATTAAATAAAAAAACATCTAGACAGCATTATGTTAGCAAATGCAAATTAGCTACACACGGGTGTAATTCAGAGGAGACGGGGCTGGCTCTGGAGAGGATTTGGCGCCGCAGAAGAAGAAGAAGAAGAAGAATTAGGTTAAAGATGATCAGAGTAATGCAGCGTGAACAATGGCAGCAGGGCTGAAGACAACATGGAGCTGTACTGCAGCAATGTGACAGCTGATAGTCGGTGAAACAGAAGGACGAGGAGGCTCAGATACTGTAAGAGGTAACCAGATAGGACTGTGATCTCACACTGTGGGTTTATGTAACGCTGCAGAGTGGGTAGCTGTAATGCAGGAGAGCTGGGAAGCCTTCAGCGTCTCGTGGGAGAAGCGTAATTTACATTAGACCTATAAAGTCTGAGCAGGGTGGAGGAGAGAGAGACGAGATGAAAGGAAAGCAGAGCGCTGAAAGGGTTTTTATCAGGACAGTTCACGGAACAAAAGTCATTAAAAACTAACGAGAAACAAAACAATTAAAACAAAGATATTTAACGCCTTAATTAGAGCCCCACCAACTATTTCACTGATTTTGGTGGATCATATTTTATGGAGAGCACGGGGGCAGCGTTAGTGCTCATACACCACGAGGAAGAAGAAGAAGAGGAGGAGGTTTCCAGGTGTCGTGCCAGAACCGGAGCTGGACAATACAAGTTAGTATCATGGGTCACGTTAGCTGCTGAACTCATTTTTTACGTTAGCAAGCAAACTTGAAATCTGCATGAATTAGCTGACGGAGGTAGAGCGGCTCGTCCACACACATTTCATCAGAATTTCCATTTGAATGACATGAGTTTAATATAAATTAACCAATAAACTCAATGTGCTTCAAGTCTGAATAAAATGTTTCGACGTCACGAGGTAAAACGAGCGTTTTTTTGTCAGTGGAGCGTTACAGGATCCCTACAGCAACAATCTGAGACTGTCAGCGACACAAACAAACACTTTTATTGGACGTACATTGATGAATTGACCATGAGGATTATGTTGCAGCTGGTACTGGACCAGTTTCAAAGACCGTTGTTAGAACACAAAACCAGAGAAATAAAGTCCAGTCTTCAAAAATGAACTGCTGAGGTGTTGGAGCTGAAACCCATGACGACGCCTACACCGTTATGATCCTCGGGTGGAAAACGCCAGAGAGAGTCGACGAGGAAACATTGTAATCTGAAACCTGCAGACGGAGTTGTTCATCGATAATGGCAGAAACAAGACGTCACGGGTGGCAACATGCCGGGAGGGAAAGTTTTAGTTAATGAGGAAGTGCCCAAATACAGAGCACTGTTTCTGTTTTATTCACGACACTGAAGCTTATTTTAAAATCTGAGAGCGAGAGCGAGAGGAAGGCAGCAGAGGATGAAGTCGGCAGAAGCAACAACAGGAGCTGGGATGTGTTCAGTATCTCGTGGGACGGCTCCAATCTGCATTAGACCTATATTACAAGGCTGAGCTGCCGGTTCGGATCGTCATTTTTTTCTTACTGTACGCAGACAGTAGAAGACAAAAGAACAAGAGGGTGGATGAAGAGACGGAGTGGGTGGATGTAATGCAGGGATACGAGATGCAGTCAGGGTCCCGTGGGACGGAGCTAATTTACATTAGGCTGAGCCAAGTTCAGACTGGGAGAGAGGAGGAAGGAGGCAAACAACCATGGAGGGGAGAGGATGGATGGATACCTGTAGGAGATCTTCTTATCCCTCCACTTCTGTCCCGTCAGGGCGTAGCGTTTATTCCTCTGCCGGCGGCTGGTGTGAGGATGATCTGGGACGCCACAGCGAGGTCTCCTCATCCACCTGAACACAACACGACATTCAAACTTCATACTCATCTGATCCTCCAAACCTGCACCTGCGATCAGCTGATGATCAGCCACCGTCAGAAATCAGCACACCACCATCAACCAAACCAATAAAACACATCACTTAGAAACACGAGATGAAGCACGTCGTGTCCACAGTCAGATCAGCATCAACATAATGCACAAAGATGTGTCAAAGACTCCTACATCAAAGTTTTTATATTTTTAAGTCTTGTGACTCACTCTATAGTCGTCTCGTCGAGTATTCCTGTCACAGGAATGCCGTAGAAACGCTGCATGGCGGCCACGGCGGACTGCATGGCTTTCTCCTGTCGCAGGTCTGACGTGCGGACGTCGTGAGGCAGCAGGTAACCGTAGTTCTTCAGCCACGTCTGAGAGAGAGAGGGACGAAGAACACAAGACGTTAGGACTGATACCATACAAACCATCTTTTTACGTGGCAAACAAACCAACACAAACTAAATTCTACGTATGTTAGTGACACTGAATGATGAACTCGAGGTAACGAGTTCGACTAAAATGTCAAAAACTTTCAAAGTTCATCCAGATTAATATTAATAAAGATAATTTGTCTGCCCGAACCCAACCGTGAGAATAAATGCAGTCATCTTGAGTTTCTGCTGCCTCTTGATTTTGTTTCCATCAAGTCTGAATGAAATGTTTCGACGTCACGAGGTAAAACGAGGATCCCTACAGCAACAATCTGAGACTGTCAGCGACACAAACAAACACTTTTATTGGACGTACATTGATGAATTGACCATGAGGATTATTGTTGCAGCTGGTACTGGACCAGTTTCAAAGACCGTTGTTAGAACACAAAACCAGATAAATAAAGTCCAGTCTGCTGACGACGCCTACACCGCACGTTATGGAAAAAGCCAGAGAGAGTCGACGAGGAACTTAATTACTTTCTAATGCTTTAATTACTTTTAATGACTTAATTGACTCAAACTGAAATTTCCCCTCATAACATGTGAGTGTATCGTGCAGTGCTTTGAATGGGCGGTAGATGAGAAAAACGCTGTAAACGAGATCGTCTGCAGTCGTGTAGGAGGACTGTTCAAATATTAAAGACGTGAGATGTTATCTTCCAAAGATGACTAATCGCTCTCTGCAAAACAAAACAAGGTTTGTTGATCGATGACTAATCAGCTGAGAGAGGAACACAGCTCTATGAAGGCAATTAAAAATGAAACAGATTTTGTATGAAGAATTATTAGAGGATTGACTTTTGTTGTTATTTTGGTTTCGTCGTCCAGCTCTCAATAACTATGATTTATTAATACAAATAAAACGTTTGCAGTCATATTATGGTAAAAGACCTTAATGTTGCTTTCACACCAGGACAGTCTGGAGGACTCGGTTCGATTCACAACATCATGCAGTTACAACAGCTGCTAGTTTGGGGGCGGTATTGTCCAAAAAACAAGGAGAAAAAAAAGCACCACGAAGAAGAAAACCCGGCTCGTCGATTGGCTTTCTGATCTTTGGTTCTCTGGATAGTCCGTTTGCTTTCACACTGTAAGCGAACCAGCACCAGGGTTCACCTGCAAAGCGGACCGACACCCACGTTTTCAGGTCGGATGAGCTCTCACACCTCCCCGAACGAACAGAGGAAACAAACTCTGGTCCGTTTGAATTGGACCAAGCAGTGCTGCTGTGAAAACGCCCTGAAAATACATTTTCTATTTTTGTCACAGAGGTCCACACTTGGTTAGTGTACACACAGAGTCCACTGTTGGTCATGTAGGAAAGAATCTGTGTGTGTGTGATCCTCAGTCAAAACCTCTTCTAGTGTTTCCTGATGCGTGTCAGTCAGTTGTTGCAGTTCGTAAACACTGTGTCATCTCAGAAACTCAGCACTTGTTTGGACTACATTATTACTTTGTTTATTTTCATAGGTTAAAGTGTGTTCTCATTATGTTTGTCTATTTAAATAGAGGTTGTGCATCCTGACAGTTGCAGTGAAATTGTTTATTCACGTCCGGAGCTCTGTTTTCTAAAAGAAAAAGTATTTATTAAAGAACAGAATTCAGTTACAGGAATCAGATTGAGCGTTCCTGTGCAGCGTTGTTGTCATCACAGCAGATTTAGGAGATTTGAAATTGGATTGTAAACAGAAGCAGCAGTTTCCTTCGGGCTCATGGACCATGTGCCGCATTGTTTTCACATTTACACTCAGGATTAAAAGCAGATTACAATGACGATCTAAATAAATTCACTACACACTGTTAGAATTAGAGACCAGCACAAAAAGCTTGTAACACAGTGTCAGTCACTTCAGTTCATTAAAGAACTCAAGTTACAACACCGTCTGTAACCGACAGTCGTCTGTTATGAAGTTATGCACGTGTGCACACATGCATACACTTTGAGACATGTGACTCAGGTCATTTGGTCCTGCAGTCACTGTCTGCTCTCTACGTAAGACTTCTGCAGTCTTTACACTACACAGTGTTCCTCAAACTCAAATATTCATCTCAGGTTCCTCAGCGTAAATTTATCTACAGACAGTTTAAAGTTGTTTACTGTTGAATCCTTGGTATTAAAACGTTATTTTCTGTTTGGAGCCGTGATTACAGTGTTTCTGAACAATTATCTCACATCACTTTTTAAATAATCATGGCTGTGTGCGCACACGATGTGAAGATTTTTCAGGATGCAAAAAAAAAAAAAAAAAACATTTTAGGGATCCCAGAGTTGAATTTAATTTAAATTGTAAAATCACTGTTTTCATTTCAGGTTAGAGAGCCAGTGCATTCATCTAATGGCACTCAAGTGTTCTGGAAGTGTTACTAGGTCCAACCTACCTAGGATTGTGGTTGTTTGTCTAAAAGTCAGACATGAATATTTGTACAATCTACGTTTGTGCCTAAACCTAACCACACCTGAACCGTAACGTTGTCAGGTTATAAAACATGTATGATCATACTTGCCGATTACAACCCTCTCATTTCACCCTCTCGGAGAGAAGGAAGGAAAAACGTTGCCTAGCATAATTTGTCAGAAGAAACACGGCGGACTATTTTCTCAGGTGATTAAACACAAAGTTATGAATGTTATAAATCGACACACTGCACCTTTAAATCTAATTTTTTAAATGATATTTAATGTCTCACTTGTCGAACGTTCTAATATTTGTGTTGTGTCTGTTGCTGTTGGAGGTCAGCTGTGCTCAGTATTCATCTCTCTGGGGAAGTGACAGACTGAATCTCTCGGCGTCGGTAACCTCCTCGCGTCCGTCATGGTAGTTAGGCAGATGTTCATATTGTAGCTGAGTGCTGGGAGAGGCTGGCACACACTGTGAAATATTAATGACCTACTGTAGAGAAGGACTCAACCTCCCCCTCGTTATCTCTCCCTCAACACCCTCCTTCCTTCTCCCTTCTCCCTCATCTGTCTCTCTCCCTCTTTTCTTTTCTCAGTCCTCTTCATTTACCTCTCTCTCTCTCTCTCTCTCTCTCTCTCTCTCTCATCCTCTTTTCTTTTCTCAGTCCTCTTCATTACCTCTCTCTCTCTCTCTCTCTCTCTCTCTCTCTCTCTCTCTCTCTGTCTCAGGAGGGTTGTGAGATTGTGTTATGTCATATTAAAGAGACAGGCGTGCTGCAAAGTGAAAAATGCGACATAATGAGAATCATCCGAGGAAACTTGTGGATTCAGAATTGATTTTGGATCAGCGAGAATCTAATTTTCTGTGAAGTTTTCAGGAGTAATCGCTCCTTCCTCCGTCCTTTCATCTCTCTGACATATTCGATGAATTTCTCTCCTGTTTGTCACCTCCTTCCTGTTTCTCCTCCTTTCTCTTGTTCTGCTTTGCCACAATCACAGAAGAACTTCGCTAAAGACAGAAATATGATGTGAAAAGCTTCAGCTGCTGACTTTTTTTTGGGATTTCAATGGACAATTGTGCCTAAATTGCTGGTTGCTGCAAATAAGTTTCATCTTTAATGTGATGTAAACATGAAGTAGCCTCAGCTGTTTTTACATGTTTACTTTTTTTTTTTTTTTTTTTGGAGTTTCTGCTCATTGTGCTCGTGTACAGTACCAGTCAAAAGTTTGGACACGCCTTCTCTTTATTTTTTATTTTTTTCTTCATTGTAGATCACTGTTTCTCAAACTATGGTATACTGTAGTGGCACTTGGATGAATCTTTAGATAATAATAATTTAGATAATTTTGCATTTCCTGAAATAGTTGCAGTGTAAAGAAAGGACGGCGTGTGCGTGACATCACCCACAGTCTCATGGCTAATCTAAGAATAGGCGTGGACGTGGATCATTGGTGCACCTGAGGCGGGCGACACCCATTTAACATGTGCCAATTAATGTATGTCATACTTTGAAAGCTGAATATTTGGTGAGGTGGTACTTTGAGAAACACTGTGGAATTATGTGGTCACTGGATTACTTTGATTTGAAGAAGCTCTGGGGGTATAAAGAGTGTTTTTCTCTCCATGATTTCAGTGGACGTCATAGACAATGACATCCATGGAGAGCGCAAGTCACAGCAAAACTGAAAATATCCTCGTCGTGTCTGTGAGTTCAGATTTGACTCTTATGATTCAGAGAAGGAGCACGAATTTTGGCGCAAATTGCAGCAATCAGGGTTTTAAAGTGCCTTTAAATAACCTCCATGAGTGTGCACCTGCTGGACGAATCAGTGGTAACACTCGTATGAAAACCTTTTGCAAAATGTCAGTTTCTTCTCTGAAAGCCCTTCTCAGACGTGGAATTTGTGGCTTTATTAAGCTGTTAAAGTGACGGCTTTTCATCATTCAGGCACAGATGACATTTACGGTATAAAAGCCACGATGCTCTGCGCAAAATCTGGCACCTGGTACGGAAGAAGAAGCAGCAGCGCTGTGACTGCTGGGTTAAAATTCAGACAGCGCACAGATATAGAGTGACAAGGCATTAAAGTTGGGAGGCAGCGAGGTTGATCATCGTTGTGGTATGAAGGGTTTTTCTTGAACCGTGTTATTAGGTCGGTGAGTCAAACAACTGCAACTTTACCACAGTGGGTAGCTGGCTCCTCTATGACGTGACAATGAAGTCAATGCAAAAGTGCCAAAACTCGCAGTTCATTAAACATTAGCAAAGTCCAGACTGTGGACATTATTTTATCTAATTAAATTACAGTGGTCCCTTGTTTATCGCGGGGTTCTAAAAATAACCCGCAATAAACAAAATCCGCGAAGTAAGTTTTCCAATTATTATAAGTTTTAAGGCCGTAAAACCCCTAACCACACACTTTTATACATCTTTTTACACACATTTTGTACAGTACTCCCTTAGTTAATCAGGACGCAGAACACAATGCGCGTTCATACTGTACAGTACGCTGTAAAAAAAAACATTAAGAAAATTCGTGAAACAGCGAGTTCGTAAAAAGTGAACCGCGTTATAGCGAGAGACGATTGTAAATCGTCTGCGTAACATTTAGGAACAACTATTGGCAGGAATTTATTATAATATGAATTAGTATGCTTTCTTTAGTGTATAATCACCTGAAATAAGAATCCTTTACAGTTGTCCCTCGCTATAACACGGTTCACTTTTCGCGGACTCGCTGTTTCGCAGATTTCGTTGTTTAACTAAGGGAGTGCTGTACAAAATGCGTGTAAAAAGGTGTATAAAAGTGTGTGGTTAGGGGTTTTACGGCCTTAAAACATGTATAATAATTGTAAAACTCACTTTGCGGATTTCGTTTATTGCGGGTTATTTTTAGAACGTATCCCCCGCGATAAACGAGGGACCACTGTATGTCTACAGTCAACCGTGTTGAAACACCTTTTCTCTACAGTAGCCCTGAGCGGACAAACCAAACACTGACGTATCTTAGACCTTTTGCTTTTTATGTGAGTTTTTTCTACATGAAAAGGTTGAGGCGAGGGAGCGTATTCATTTAGTTTGCAATCTGGAGCTTTACTGCTAGGTGTCACTATAATCCTACACACTGGACCTTTAATAATAATAAATATAATATTACATTCGTGCACTTCATTTTTATGATCTGTGTGTCTTTCAAAGACGTGATTTCAGCATGTTCACGCTTTAAATCAGGAGACACTTTGACGGTCCCTGTAAACCCGTATACATTGGCAGTCCTCTGTTGGATAGGTATGCAAGTGCACACACACAGCACTCTGCAACGAAGCCCCTATGGACCTAAACACTGCATTAGTCAGTATATGTGTGTGTGTCTGTATGTGTTGATATGTACTGTGTGTGTACGTCGTCGTGCATCACCTAATGTGTGTGTCGTTGTTGTTTGTGTGTGTGTGCTGACGAGTGGACCAGCTGCTGCTGGCTCAGAGGAAGCAGTCTGAATTAAATAATTCACCAGCTGCTATTATACAACAATTACTACAGTGCCATCAAAGCTCTGTACAAACACACACACACACACACACACACACGAACACGTAAGCTTCATACGACATGAGTACAGGAACATAAATCAAGGACCGGTGATTTATGTTCCTGTTCCTGCATGTTTAATTAATATTCTTATCTGACTCTGACAGGATAGTTTCTCATAGCTGGTGGGCAGTGATTCATTGGACGTCCTGGGAGTTGTAGAAACCACAGAGACACCTCGCAGCGAACAAAAAACCCCTGACAAACACAAAAGAAGCAGCAGTCCAGCTGCACACTCGCAGCCTCCGTACAATAACACTTTAGTTAAAGGACGAGCATTTACTGCCCTGTGGGACAAAAAGAACAGATTACATATTCAGAAACCAATAATTCAAATCACTCAGACTGATGCTGAGGTGTGAAGCTCAATCCTGGCCCTGAAGAATGGAATAGCAAGACTTCTCAGTGCTGCTTTCAAGACAACCGTGTCACATTCAAGTGAATGTGTCGCCCATTGGACAACCGCTCCGACATTTCACGTACAAACAACTAATGAAATTATCGAGAACGCTGCTGACAGAAGCTGAGGTTTGAGATGAAGAGAACAAAGAATAAAAATATCACAGGACGGTGTTTTCATTTAAACATTTTAATGACACTTTAATGTTCCAAATCACATTTTACGTGCATGAAGGTTTGAGCGCTGCAGTGAATCCTGATGATTCATGCTTCAGCGCTGAAAACACTTCATATTTCTGCTTGTGGGGTGCGTTCAGAAACCTCCCGCAGACAGTGAACCAAATCTAAACGCGAACACACGAAGCTCGTTGCACGATCTGTGACCTGCACTCTTGTATTTTGCTTTTGCTGACCTCACAAAATGAATTCCCGTGCTCACAGAGCAGAATGTTATCGAGCAGGCTAAAGTGTGTTCCTGAATCTTAAACTGAAGTTTTATTTACCGAGCCTGAAGCAGCATTAGTGATGATTCAACGGTCAATAGTCAGTTTGAGCTGACTCATCCTGCACTCAGCTGGTTGATATGATGAAACCTAATGACTCATTTTCAAATGAAATCATTAATCACGTAAGAAGAAGCGAGATTGCTTTGAACGGTCGGACCTGCTAACAGCTGTGTCCTGTCGTCACATTGCTCCACCGATGTGAGATCCCGTGCCGACATTGGTTCAGACGCTGAGAATAACCCGTGTTTACATTTTCTGGACGGGTAAAACTCTCGTGGTTGTGAGAGTAACGACCGCCGTCTTCGGAAAGCGAAGCAGGAAGTGGCAGTCGATGTTAAAACGCCACAAAATGTCTCAGAGTGGATGCTGGTTGAGCGTTTAGTGTCAGCAGAGGAGACTTATCAGACGGAAATGTTCAGATTTCAACCATAATATGAAGTTTTATAGGTTCAGGAACAAAGAGCACGCCTTGAACTCTTTCTCTTTCCCCTTCTCTCTGTCATTTAAATAAAGAAAGCAACGATTCATGAACTCAGAATCTAAACTTTCTCCTGGCTGCCTCCCGTCTTCACGCCACCAAAATCCTCCATTCATCTACAACCCAGATGTTTCCTCTTATCCCTCAACCCTCCATCCACCAGCCCTTACTCCACCATCCCTCCATCCCTCATCTCCTGACCTCCATCCACTGTCCACGTACGTTTGTTTCTCCACCTGTCTGTCTGTTAAGCTTGGACCTGTGCGTCAGCGTCTCCTCCGTCTGTCTGCTCTGATAAAAATAGACCTCCTGATAAACTATTTACCGTCTCTCAGCTCAAGTGCAGCTCGCCAGTTCCTCCGTCCAAACTCTGTGAACGTCCTGATAACCAAGCCGTTCATCATGCTGCACATTCCTCTGATGTTAGATAAATGATTTAATGATGAAGCAGGCTTACAGGAATAACTTCTTAAACCTTTTTGTGTCAGACGTCATCCAAAACTCAAACAAAGAATTAGAAACCTAAGAAAAAAGAGCAGCATCAGTCTCGTACACACCTCACGTGTCTGCCTTTTATTGGAGCGGTTTGGTCGTGGCTGGTACCAAACTGTTTACCGTACATTACAGATACACGGTGCACATAATCAGACTCCCGGGGGGGCGTCCCAAATTGAAAATGTATCAATTTTCCCTGCAGCGCCGCATTACGTCAGCGTCGAGCTGAAAGAAAAACACGAGCAGCACCTGGAGCGAGCGTACTCTGTAAGATGTTCCTGATGAGTAATGCTGAGTGTTCCCGCGCTTCAACCACGAGTAATCTTTATTTTCTACGTTTATTTTTAGACTTCAGGACGACAGGTGTGACTCGCTGCTGCTTTCTGATACAAACACCACAATAAATCTTATTTTAACGCCTTAGTTTAAAGGTTCGGCGTTTGCTTTCAGGGCGATGTGATCACCTTAAAAAACATCTTTTTTAATTATGCATGGACTCACTAACACGGAGTCCACCTCCATGTTTGTTGTAGCAGCCCCAAAGATCTCTGAGCACAGCAGCAGCAGCGTTAAGTTTGTCTATCGTGGGCTCCTGTAGAAACAGGACAGCTTCAGCAGTGATATCGCTGCGTAGCCCACAAACTTTCCTACGTTTCTATGCACACACATTGTAAACTTCGGCGTGTTTTTAGTGATTTTTGGCGAAACCATTTGGTGAAACTCTAAAACCTTTTTTGTGTCTGTGCGACCAAAACTGAGGCAGGAGAAGCGCCGATATTCCTGGAATACGTCAGTCATCAGTCGCCGTGCAGACTCTGGGTTATAATCTGAAGTGTGTCGTGTATCTGAATCAAACACTCGCTCTGTGTCCATCCAGGCAACAACGACAGGTCGTCACCGCCCGGGATGCATTTGTCAAGTGTTCAGAGAAGCTTTCCCTCACACACTTTCTCGAGCTCGCTCCGTGCCGACTCTGATTGTTTCTCATCCGTCAGTTGAATGAGTGCTGCTGCTCGGGGGGATCTGAAGAGGCCGTGAAAGCTCGACTGGTGGCTGGATTTCTGGTTTCCTGGCATGTGGCTCAGCAGCAGCAGGAGGGAGCGGACGGCTCTTACCCAAAGCTTTCCTCGTGTTTTTAAAAAACAACAAGCGGCAGTTATTTTCATCAACCTATCCATGTTTTCATATTTCATATTTGAGAGTAAAGGCTGAGTTTGAGCACAGACCGCAGGAATGCTGACGATGAACTGAAGTAATAGAGCACTAACGCACCGAGGGGTCAGGGTTCAGATCCCATCGGCCGATCCGAGCTTCAAATGTATGCAGTCATGTTGCCGCGGGGCACTTTGGATAAAAGCATCTGGCAAATGGCACGCTGTCGCCGTCGGGTGAAGAGTCTCCGTGTTGGAAATGTCAAACTTCACAGAAACACTAAAATAACGATGACAGTGCAGTCTGGAGGTTTGTCCCCTGGGCGGGTTTCGTATCACGTTATCAGGTAAAATGTCGTCCTCTGGTTTCTTTTCTCTGCTTTATGTCAACAGAAAAAGAAAAACATCTGAAGACGTCGCCTTCGGGTCTGTTGACTGTCCATTGACAAGGAGCTATGAAAAGTCTGAATGTAGTCTCTGCGACGTCCCCGCAGACTGTCTAAAACCTGGACGTAGTCTCAGTGACGTCCCCGCAGACTGTCTAAAACCTGGACGTAGTCTCCGCGACGTCCCCGCAGACCGTCTAAAACCTGGACGTAGTCTCCGCGACGTCCCCGCAGACCGTCTAAAACCTGGACGTAGTCTCCGCGACGTCCCCGCAGACTGTCTAAAACCTGGACGTAGTCTCTGTGACGTCCCCGCAGACTGTCTCAAACCTGGACGTAGTCTCCGCGACGTCCCCGCAGGCTGTCTAAAACCTGGACGTAGTCTCCGCGACGTCCCCGCAGACTGTCAAAAACCTGGACGTAGTCTCCGCGACGTCCCCGCAGACTG
Source organism: Larimichthys polyactis (assembly GCA_018985215.1). Classification (NCBI taxonomy): domain Eukaryota; kingdom Metazoa; phylum Chordata; class Actinopteri; family Sciaenidae; genus Larimichthys; species Larimichthys polyactis. The sequence continues at coordinate 108,218 of JAFMOB010000367.1, forward strand.
TCTCAAACCTGGACGTAGTCTCCGCGACGTCCCCGCAGACTGTCTAAAACCTGGACGTAGTCTCCGCGACGTCCCCGCAGACTGTCAAAAACCTGGACGTAGTCTCCGCGACGTCCCCGCAGACTGTCTAAAACCTGGACGTAGTCTCCGCGACGTGCCCGCAGACTGTCTAAAACCTGGACGTAGTCTCCGCGACATCCCCGCAGACTGTCTAAAACCTGGACGTAGTCTCCGCGACATCCCCGCAGACTGTCTAAAACCTGGACATAGTCTCCGTGACGTCCCCGCAGACCGTCTTAAACTGGGCTGATAAATCTGTCAGATATCAGGTGATTGTGTCAGTGGCCTTATATCATCCATATCCTGGCAGCCATTGATCGGTGTGTCCTCCATCCCGTGTCCAGGGGCACGTGAGTGTGTGTTATATGAAACCACAGACATGAGGTCATAGCTATGAGCCCATCGGTCCCACCTGAGGGTTCTTCAAAAGGTTTCACGTTACATATACCTGTGTGTGTGTGTGTGTGTGTGTGTGCGCGCCTCGTATCTGGGATCAGGTCCTTCAGACGTCCCTCCATCTTTCCCAGCAAAAGTTTTCCAGCTCCCTCCTGGTGGGATCCCGAGGCGTTCCCAAGCCAGATGAGATATTTAATCTGTCCGGTGTGATCCGGGTCTCCTAAAACCTCCAAAGGAGGCGCCCAGGAGGATCTGGATCAGTTGCCTGAGGCTCTCTTTTTGATTACTGATCTCTCAGGCTGAGCCCCGACACCATGCTCGATCACGAGCTTCGCCTTCAGCCTCAGTTTCCTCTGAACGGTACGACAACATGACTGCTGTCAGTCCACCTGCCCACTCCAGGTCTTCAGTACGACCCTGGAAGGGAGTGCCAAAAAAACTGCAGTAACGTTCACTGTGCTTTTTAAAATCTAAGTATATTATATATTCAGTACAGTTTTGTCTGTTTCATGTGTTATTCATTTCCGTCTGCACACCGTGTGACTGACAGGTGACCTCCATAAATTACATGCAGACGTTACCGGATCATCGCAGCGTCACTTCATGGTGAAACTTCTCAGGCTCGGCCGTGAAGCCCACGCTCGGTGCGGAGTGACGGACAGATGGATGAGCAGATTTATCAACAGATCGATTTGATGGACGGACGGGACAGAAGACAGGAGAGGATGCACCTCTATATTCTGCAGCGACATTCAGACTAAAATCTTAAGATGCTGTGTTAATCATCTCAGAGCGTGAAGATTAATCATCAGCACGATCCTCCAAACACAAGAGATCAAACACAACCGATCCCGCAAAAGTCAAGCCGGTGAACAAAGTGTTTGTTTCCACCAGAGCTGACCCGCAGACAAAAACCTGGACGTAGTCTCCGTGACGTCCCCGCAGACTGTCTAAAACCTGGACATAGTCTCCGCGACGTCCTCGCAGACTGTCTAAAACCTGGACATAGTCTCCGTGACGTCCCCGCAGACTGTCTATAACCTGGACGTAGTCTCTGAGACGTCCACACAGACTGTCTAAAACCTGGACATAGTCTCACTTCACTTCATGTTTTAATTAATTACAATTATTTATTTTAATTTAATGTTCTGATCCTGAAAAAAAAACAGAAGACAAACAATTCAATTACTGCATGATCAGAGACGAACATTACGCTTCGACACCGGGAAGATCTGTCCTAGCTGCAGGCACATGATATAATTAAATTCACATCTCAGTGTGAAATTATTTCCTCTTCCTGTGCTGCCACAGTGATCAAACATAATCCACTGCACCCAGACAGCTCACAGAGAAACAAGCTGCTTTTTCCTCCCGACAGGCCGAGTCCAGCCCGACATCCATTTTTAATTACAAGTGCACTTGTTTCCGTCCTGCTCAGTGTCTCGTGTCATGAAGCTCCACCGCGCTGCTGAAGCGACTCATACACGTGCTCAGTCTTCTTTCTTACGATCCCGTGAAGTCCAACACTGACTCTTTTTGATCACCTGTATGTGCTCCTGCCGTGATTCCACCAGGCACGGCTCCGTAACTTTGTGTCCGTGACGTTCCAGCTCCTGGAGCTGATAACGGACGTTCTAGACAACGTTCGTGACTCCACGAGAAGCGCCGCGGTACGTTTCAGAGGCGTCCTCTCCGACCAGCACGGTTTATTTTTGACGTCCCTTAGAGGAACGTCTGAAATATGTTTTTATTCATTAAATAAATCTAGAAACATTTAACCCTATTGAAATCTGACAACCAATGAGAACACTTATACTGTCCTGTAATATTTTGTTTCGATCTCGACCTGCTTCATAGACGTAGGTACATCCTGTACATCCGTGATTAGTTATGAGCTAAAATGTGACGGTCTAAAAACCTTTTACACCTGAGGTACCCGGCGCTCTGAGCTCACAGCCCGGCTAACGAACTGAGCTATCAGAGCTAACAGCAGCTACAGTTGGCAGCAGTTTACTAAGTCAACATAAATATTGCTGCAGAACAGACATCGCTCAGACTGCTTCAGCGTGACGGAGCGACTCATCCGACTTTATTGCAGCAATAATAATAATAATAATAATAATATTAATAATAATAAAACAGTTTGCTCTGCAGAAAGTCAGATTTTGATCACGGTGTTGAGTTTTATGGCTGGATTTGATGAAGCCGGTATATTTTCTCTTCCGAGAGTCTGAGGACTTTTTCTGAGTTTGAGGACTTGCCAACACGACAGTAAAAAGTCAGCGCCGTGATGAATATGAATGTCAGATATGAGTTGATTTTAGTTTTACGGGATGAAAACCTCTCTGTGCTCCTTCCCTCCCTCGAGGAGCTGCTCCCTGGGGAGTTGTAAACACGACATTACACCAGAGAAATTAGCTAAATGAGCCAGCGATGCTGCACTTATCCGAGCCGAGCGTGTAGGCGGCTGTGAACTCACGGCTGTTACTCCTAGTTTTAAGCTTTGTCCTGATTTCGGAGTGAAGCGAGCGCGTTACCGGAGCCCGGACTTCACGCTCACGTCTATTTTTATGATCTCCACCTGCTGCGTGTTCAGAACACTCTGCCATCTTTATTGATGGACGTCCTCATTGTTGTCTCTCCGTCTTTATTTGTCCGTCTTCACTTCCCTCCTCCTATTGTCTCCGCCGCCTGCCCACGCACACTTCCCCGCACGCTCGCAGCTGTGAATCAGAGGAGTTGTCATCATGCGTTTGATGGGAGCATTGTCTGTTTGCATGCAGCGAGTCGAGGACAAAGACGACTTCTGAAGAACAGTCGTTATTGTGATCTCTGCCGTCTGATGAATAAATCATTTATTTTAAAAATCACGAGTCTTAGTCGTGGTCTGTTACGTTCCCTCTTCTCGGTCTGAACTTTCGGCTCGGCCGCTCCGAGTCCTCTGTTTCTGCGTCACGTCCACTCGCCTCTATATTTGTTCCTTTACGTTGCCTTCGTGTACGTGACCTGCCTGAGTCTACGCGGTGCTGAACAAGAAATAAAGAGTTGGTCTGTGACACAGCGACACAACACACGTCGTGCCAGAACCAGAGCTGAGCGCTGACTGGGCTCAGCTGTTTGCTGGTTTGTGTGTTACTGTGTATGTACTGGTGTTTCAGGTAAACCAGTGACCGTGTTAAGTGGTGACCTTTAGACCTTTATGCATCTGTGGTCTTTGAGTAAACGTGGGTCAGGTGATTTTTTTTTTTAATCCAGCTTCAGATCAACAAATACTGATGAACACGAGAACAGCAGCAAATGTTTGTTAGAAGCTGCTCTGCTCGTTGTTCTTCAGCTTTGTTGGCTCATTGTTTCTGTTCCACATGCTTCAGTGTCCAACAGGCTCAGATCAACCGCCTGGACACTGAAGACAAAATAAAAATCATACAGCATCAGGACATTTGTACATTTAAGATTAACCTCATTAACCAAAGTGCTGTGTGATCTACAGACACTGTCCTTCGTTACCGGTCAACCAATCAATGAACCGATTGATCACTGATCAGCATCAGGACGATCAACATCGACTGAATCTACGTGTAATGACACAAACAACAGATGTCTAAACCGGCTAACCTGAATATTCGAACCGCAGGAAATCTGACCTACAGCGTAAACAGTTGCTGGGAGCGGTGAGTCAAGAGCTGAACGCCTCCTCCTCGTCTGATACCCAACCATCTGTGCCGGACTCGCTCCTGAGCTGCTCCTCTGTGATTACAGCTGAGAAACCCGAGTGTTTCTGTGACACCGCCACGACCGACCTGACGGCGAGCCGGCCGGGCAGCCTTATAATGTTTCTGAGCGTGCCTGCTTGATGGATAGCTGTGCAGAGCTCGCTGAAGGAAAAACTAAATAGTCAGATGATTGAGATTTTTTACCACCAACAATATTTGATTTATTGTTAATGCACAGCAGCCAGCACTGTATCCTGAACACACTACTGTGACGAGTCTGTATAACATGTAGACCGAACACATCGGTTAGTAAGACCGAACACACGTATACGACATCGGTTAGTAAAGACCGAACACATCGTTAGTAAAGACCCGAACACAATCGGTTATTAAAGACAGAACACATCGGTAGTAAAGACCGAACACATCGGTTATTAAAGACCGAACACATCGGTTATTAAAGACCGAACACATCGGTTAGTAAAGACCGAACACATCGGTTATTAAAGAACCGAAACACATCGGTTATTAAGACCGAACACATCGGTTAGTAAAGACCGAACACATCGGTTATTAAAGACCGAACACATCAGTAAAGACCGAACACATCGGTTAGTAAAGACCGAACACATCGGTTAGTAAAGACCGAACACATCGGTTATTAAAGACCGAACACATCGGTTAGTAAAGACCGAACACATCAGTAAAGACCGAACACATCGGTTAGTAAAGACCGAACACATCGGTTAGTAAAGACCGAACACATCGGTTAGTAAAGACCGAACACATCGGTTAGTAAAGCGTGTAACGGATCAAGTTTATGTTCAAATGTTAGCATCTATATCTGACGGATCACTCTTCACTTTACGACTTGTTTCTTATTAATTCAGACAGATTTAACGCTTCGGATCGGACTGGTGCTGACAGTAAATGTCCGATCGGTCTTAACAGCCGCCCCCGACTCCTGAAGCGAGCTTTACAAAACCTCCTAACACGTGTAGCGGTTTGTGACTCTCTGAAGAAACAAACTTTGAACTGTGGACCTTGTTACGTCCCACCATCACAGCTCATCCTGTCACATGACGTCCACAACCGAGTGAAGCTGAAAACATGAAGGCATGTCCAGAGTCAGCAGATCTCCACCGCGGAGCTGCCGGAACATCTCGGCATGTTCGCAAAGTTTGACGAGCTTCAGATCAGTCGTGTCTGAAATGGACGAGCTGCAAACCAGCAGAACTCTTTCCAACACCTGAACGCGTCTCAGACGGTCCACGTGGCTCCACCGCGCACACAAAGAAACCCTGAAAACCTGAAGCTGAGAGAGCGTTCTGATTGGTTGGGCAGCTCTGTGGAAAACATCACATGATATCTTTTGTTTGCTTCAGAGACGGGAACTCATTTCAACATAAAGAAATAAATATTTAATCCACTTTGCACCTGAAAAGACTCGAGAAGCCGATTGGATCACGAGGACCCTGAGTCCACTCTGAGTTCTGACACATCAGGCAAATGTTTTTCTTGTTTTACAGCTTCAGGTTTTCAGCTGCTGGATAAAAATGATCCGTAACTGTGAACATCTTTCTCTACACACACTGTGTGTGTTTCTCTACATGAATCATTCTTTTGCTCGAACACGTTGAACGTTCAGAAAAACTGTGTGCGGCCACGGTTAACCCCGACGTGTTCGGGATGGTTTCAACACTGAGCTCGGCCACAGGCACTTCCTTTGTCTTCAGTCAAAGTGTCACTCGCACAAACATCAGGCAGCAACAAAGCGACGGCGTGATGACGACAGATCATCGGTTCACGGACAAAGAAGTTGAACCTGTGAGCGGCTCCATCTCTTCTTCTCCTCCATCTCTTCTCCTCCATCTCTTCTTCTTCTCCATCTCTTCTTCTCCTCCGTCTCTTCTCCTCCATCTCTTCTCCTCCATCTCTTCTCCTCCATCTCTTCTTCTCCTCCGTCTCTTCTCCGTCTCTTCTCCTCCATCTCTTCTTCTCCTCCATCTCTTCTCCTCCATCTCTTCTCCTCCATCTCTTCTTCTCCTCCATCTCTTCTCCTCCATCTCCTCTCCTCCTCCGTCTCAGCTGCCGTTTCCATAAATTATGGAGCAGGCTATATTTGGAGCGGGTGGAGGCTGAATGTGGAGGCGCTTTGTTCACTCTGAGGCGCTCTGCATGCTGATGCCTCTTTATTGATAACCTGAGAGCTCCTTATGGACAAGCGTTTCGCGCGTGCACGTCGGTGCGTTTTTAACCCTCCATGTTTGTGCAGTGTGCGCACGAGACACGAAAAAAACTGTAATTAGCAGCGCGTGATGGATGATTATCTGACCTCGCGGAGGAGCTCGTGATGTGCCAATTAAAGCCACGTTTGTTTATATTTGGTGAATGCAGCGCGCGCGCGCCGTCCGGAAACAAAAGGGAGCCGCTCACCGGGGCGCGCGCGCCTCTGCTTGTTGATCTGCTGCTAATGAATTCACGTCAACAGCTCGTGCGTGTTTCATTCACCTGTCTCTGCTCACGGGGAGGGCGGGAACAAACACAGCCAGAGCGCACGAGCTGCGTGCGTACAGGTGGAGGTGTTCATTCCTGTGCATCCAGGGAACGTTAGGGTGGAGATAAACACACACACACACACACACACACACACACACACCGCTCACATGCCTCACACTTTCCGTGTGTGTGTGTGTGTGTGCGTGTGCGCGCGCACACACACACACGCGCACCGCCTACCTCCACGATCAGCGTCTTCTCCTCCCCGCACACCGAGACGACCCAGAACAAAATGGGAAAGTAGCAGGTTTTCCAGCACAATCCCGGGAGCCCCGTTTTCCTCCTCCGCCTCGCTCCTCCACCTCCTCCTCCTCCACCTCCTCCCGTCGCCATGGCCGTGTCCCCGAAATCCCCCCCTCCGCTGTCCGCCGGTGATTTCCAGGCTCGTGCTGCTCGCTTGTTTACCGGAGGAGTCAGCCCGTGTGCTCCTGCTTCATCCCCTCCGCTCTCACTGCTCCTCCTGCTCCTCCTCCTCCTCCTGTGCTGTCTCTCTCTGTCTCTCTGAGCTGGAGCGCGATTGGTCTCCTCCACTTGACGGGAGCCCATTGCGCAGACTCACTGAGGCGCGGCGGAACAGCTGGGGAAGCCTGGCTACAGGCAGCGCGGGCGCAGGTTGGTCGGTCGGTCTGCTCGGGTATCACTGAGGAGGAGAAGGGGGAGGGACGGAGAGAGAGAGATGGAGAGATGGAGGAGGAGGTGATGGATGTTGTTGCAGTTGCGCTCTGCCAGCACAGGGAGCGCTGCAGCTGCGGGAGGCTCTGGGTGTTATTTCTCCAGAATGTGATGAAAGAGTGCAGCGACACACTGAGGAGGTTCGTCTGTCTGTCAGCAGCGAGGTGGGATGGGACAGAAGTTCAGAAACAAAGAACAACAGACCAAAGAACAACAGACCAAAGAACAACAGAAACAAAGAACAACAGAAACAAAGAACAACAGACCAAAGAACAACAGAAACAAAGAACAACAGAAACAAAGAACAACAGAAACAAAGAACAACAGACCAAAGAACAACAGAAACAAAGAACAACAGAAATAAAGAACAACAGAAACAAAGAACAACAGATCAAAGAACAACAGACCAAAAAACAACAGAAACAAAGAACAACAGACCAAAGAACAACAGAAACAAAGAACAACAGAAACAAAGAACAACAGACCAAAGAACAACAGAAACAAAGAACAACAGAAACAAAGAACAACAGAACAAAAAAAACAACAGACCAAAGAACAACAACAAAGAACAACAAAAAGAACAACAGAAACAAAGAACAACAGAAACAAAGACAACAGAACAAAGAACAACAGACCAAAGAACAACAGACCAAAGAACAACAGAAACAAAGAACAACAGAAACAAAAAAGAACAACAGACCAAAGAACAACAGAACCAAAGAACAACAGGAACAACAGACCAAAGAACAACAGAAACAAGAAAAACAACAGACCAAAAAAACAAAAAGAACAACAGAAACAAAGAACACAAAACAAAGAACAACAGACCAAAGAACAACAGAAACAAAGAACAACAGAACAAAAACAACAGACCAAAGAACAACAGAAACAAAGAACAACAGAAACAAAGAACAACAGACCAAAGAACAACAGAAACAAAGAAAACAGAAACAAAGAACAACAGACCAAAGAACAACAGAAACAAAGAACAACAGACCAAAGAACAACAGACCAAAAAACAACAGAAACAAAGAACAACAGAAACAAAGAACAACAGAAACAAAGAACAACAGAAACAAAGAACAACAGACCAAAGAACAACAGACCAAAAAACAACAGAAACAAAGAACAACAGAAACAAAGAACAACAGAAACAAAAAACAACAGAAATAAAGAACAACAGAAACAAAGAACAACAGAAACAAAGAACAACAGACCAAAGAACAACAGAAACAAAGAACAACAGAAACAAAGAACAACAGACCAAAACACAAAGAACAACAAAAGAACCAACAAAGAACAACAGACCAAAGAACAACAGAAACAAAGAACAACAGACCAAAGAACAACAGAAACAAAGAACAACAGACCAAAGCTCAACAGACCAAAAAACAACAGAAACAAAGAACAACAGACCAAAGAACAACAGACCAAATAACAACAGACCAAATAACAACAGACCAAAAAACAACAGAAACAAAGAACAACAGACCAAAAAACAACAGAACAAAGAACAACAGACCAAAGAACAACAGAAACAAAGAACAACAGAAACAAAGAACAACAGACCAAAGAACAACAAGAAACAAAGAACAACAGAACAAGAACAACAGACCAAAGAACAACAGAAACAAAGAACAAACAGAAACAAAGAACAACAGAAAACAAAGAACAACAGACCAAAGAACAACAGAAACAAAGAACAACAGACCAAAGAACAACAGACCAAAAAACAACAGAAACAAAGAACAACAGAAACAAAGAACAACAGAAACAAAGAACAACAGAAACAAAGAACAACAGACCAAAGAACAACAGACCAAAAAACAACAGAAACAAAGAACAACAGAAACAAAGAACAACAGAAACAAAAAACAACAGAAATAAAGAACAACAGAAACAAAGAACAACAGAAACAAAGAAACAACAGAAACAAAGAACAACAGACCAAGAACAACAGAAACAAAGAACAACAGAAACAAAGAACAACAGAAACAAAGAACAACAGAAAAAAGAAACAACAGAAACAAAGAACAACAGACCAAAGAACAACAGACCAAAGAACAACAGAAACAAAGAACAACAGAAATAAAGAACAACAGAAACAAAGAACAACAGAAACAAAGAACAACAGAAACAAAGAACAACAGACCAAAGAACAACAGACCAAAGAACAACAGAAACAAAGAACAACAGACCAAAGAACAACAGACCAAAGAACAACAGAAACAAAGAACAACAGAAATAAAGAACAACAGAAACAAAGAACAACAGAAACAAAGAAACAACAGAAACAAAGAACAACAGACCAAAGAACAACAGAAACAAAGAACAACAGAAATAAAGAACAACAGAAACAAAGAACAACAGAAACAAAGAAACAACAGAAACAAAGAACAACAGACCAAAGAACAACAGACCAAAGAACAACAGAAACAAAGAACAACAGACCAAAGAACAACAGAAACAAAGAACAACAGAAACAAAGAACAACAGACCAAAGAACAACAGAAACAAAGAACAACAGAAACAAAGAACAACAGACCAAAGAACAACAGAAACAAAGAACAACAGAAACAAAGAACAACAGACCAAAGAACAACAGAAACAAAGAACAACAGACCAAAGAACAACAGACCAAAAAACAACAGAAACAAAGAACAACAGACCAAAGAACAACAGACCAAAGAACGACAGACCAAAGAACAACAGACCAAATAACAACAGACCAAATAACAACAGACCAAAAAACAACAGAAACAAAGAACAACAGACCAAAGAACAACAGAAACAAAGAACAACAGACCAAAGAACAACAGAAACAAAGAACAACAGACCAAAGAACAACAGACCAAAGAACAACAGACCAAATAACAACAGACCAAATAACAACAGACCAAAGAACAACAGAAACAAAGAACAACAGACCAAATAACAACAGACCAAAGAACGACAGAAACAAAGAACAACAGACCAAAGAACGACAGAAACAAAGAACGACAGACCAAAGAACGACAGAAACAAAGAACAACAGAAACAAAGAACAACAGACCAAAGAACAACAGACCAAAGAACAACAGAAACAAAGAACAACAGACCAAAGAACAACAGAAACAAAGAACAACAGAAACAAAGTGCTTCAGCAAATAAGAAACTAATAAACAACAACACTAAAGCTGGGAAGATATAAGTAATACTGCACATGGTCGGATGGAGAAATAAATACAGATACAAAATAAATAAGTGTATTATAAAAGCCATGGTGAGCAGTGGTGGTGTTGAAAGACAGAGACTACACCATGAGCAGGTGGTGCAGGTGTTGTGTTGGATGAAGGACCTGCTGAACCTCCTTCTTACACCGTGGGTGTAGCAGTCTGCTGCTGATGGAGCTGCTCAGAGACCCACAGTGTCATGTAGAGGGTGAGAGGTGTTGTTCATGATGGAGGTCAGCTGAGCTAACATCCTCCTCTCCTCCACCTCCTCTGTGGAGTCCAGAGGACAGTCCAGGACAGAGCTGGCTCTCCTGATCAGTCTGTTGAGTCTGCTCCTCTCCAGCAGACCACAGCATGAAGGATGAGGCCACCACAGAGTCAGAGAAGGTCCTGAGGAGAGCCCTGCACACTCTGAAGGACCTCCATCTGCTCAGCAGGTGGAGGCCACTCTGGCCCTTCTTGTAGAGAGCATGTGTGTTATCAGTCCAGTTTGTTGTTGAGGTGAACACCAGGAATCTGTAGCTCTGCACCACCTCTATGTCCGATCCCTGGATGTTCACCGGTTGGAAGGGAGATGTTCTCCTCCTGAAGTCGACGATCATCTCCTTGGTCTTGCAGGTGTTCAGCTGAAGCTGGTTGAGCTCACTCCAGCTGACAAAGTCTCTGATGACCGTCCTGTATTCCAGCTTGATCCCTCAGAAACACATCCAACGATGGCTGTGTCATCAGAGAACTTCTGGATGTGGCAGTGGGTGGTGTAGAGGGTGAAGAGGAAGGGGGAGAGCACCGTGCCCTGAGGGGTGTTCCCTCCTGATTCCTGAGATCCTGATGAACTTTTCCTCATGAACATACGAGGCCACCTGAGGACGAATGCATTATGAATCATTACTCAGTCATTCATAATTTAAAGTTTGTGGATTCGGGCTAAAGAAAGCCGCCCTGCACTGACGTGAACAGCGTCAATTCGGTTCTACATTTCTGCCGTGTGTTCGAATCCCTTCTGCCTCTGACTGTTGAAGTCATCCTGCATCGGTTTCACACACACTGTGCCACCTGCGGCTCCATCTTGGATTTGTTGATGGTGGAGAAGGTCTTCTCACAAATGTAGAGATCATTCTGACAGCATGTTGGCGGAGTGCAGGATTACTGGATGGAGAAAGTCCTTTGTAGAACTCGATGAGGTTCTTGTCACGATATGCTGCTCCGGCCTCGATGAGCTCAAACTGCATTTCTGCTCGTCCTCGGGGACACATGAGAAAGGATTTTGGAAGAGGTTGAATGACTTCTCGTGGTCCCTGAAGTCAGAGAAGCCGTGATCGAATTCCTCTCTGAGCTTTTTTATGAGGTTATGATTCTTGTCTGAACACTGCTGACGTAAAATGTGTCGCCCATCTGTGTCTTCAGTATTCAGGTCAATAAGGAGCGCTAGGTCACGGAGCCATTTAGTGTCACTTAACTATGTCACATCTCGTCCTTTTGACTCCATGAACTCTCTTATTTCTTTCCTCTGTGTATGGCGTCACCAAAATCTGCCTCTGATTGCTCCAGAAAAGTCTTGAACTCGCGGTGATTCAAACCTCTGGTCTTCACAACAATGTCCATGACTTGTTGCATTTCAAGCGTTTGAGCAGCGAGGACTTCTTGGATATTTGATTAGTTTCTCACCTCTGTTGTTGGCAGCAACACGGCACCTGTCTTTCTCCCGACCGTTGCCATTGCTCCATCTGTTGTGACACCGACCGTAGATGGCAGCTTCACATTGTATGCATGGAGACTGCGACACACAGCATCACAAATGTCGACTCCTCCTGTTCTGTCTTTGATACTCTCCAAGCTTATCAGCTCCGCGCCTATTTCAAAGTTCTCCGTGACTGTTCGGATGAAAATCAGCAATTTCGTTGTATCGGAAACGTCTCTGCTTTAATCCACTGCGATTGAAAAGGCTCCCAGGACTCCACACGTTGTCCCAGTTGTTCTTTGACATCATTGGCCAGATCTTCGATTCGTTTACATCCTTTCAATGTAATACAAAGTAAGACTGTCTAAAACCTGGACGTAGTCTCCGTGACGTCCCCGCAGACTGTCTAAAACCTGGACGTAGTCTCCGTGACGTCCCCGCAGACTGTCTAAAACCTGGACGTAGTCTCCGTGACGTCCCCGCAGACTGTCTAAAACCTGGACGTAGTCTCCGTGACGTCCCCGCAGACTGTCTAAAACCTGGACGTAGTCTCCGTGACGTCCCCACAGACTGTCTAAAACCTGGACGTAGTCTCTGTGACGTCCCCGCAGACTGTCTAAAACCTGGACGTAGTCTCCGTGATGTCCCTGCAGGGACATCTTACCAACATTACCTGAGGTTTCTGAGAAGTTTCCTTTGTGGTTACGTTACGTGTTCTGTCATGTTAGCTAAGACTAGGGGCTACGCAGCAGATCACAGTCTGTGGAGTCAGGAGACGCTGGTTTTATATGAGGGGACGGGGCGTCAGGGGTGCTCAGTAAAGAAAACTGCCACAGATCAGCCAACAGTGAAATTCAGTTGTAATAGCCGAGTTTCAACCAGTAGAGGGAGATCACTGCATATTTATAGCCGTCAACACTAAATGCAAGTTTTTAATATGAAAAACTAGTTTCTTTTTAACGTGTGTGCTCTGCACTCGTTCATTATTGACAGCAGACACTCATGTTCAGGAGCTTCCTCCACCCTCCTCCACAGATCCAGACATTTATTTTTCTTCCATTTCCTGCAAACAGAAGATTTAGTTCAGTAGGCCAACTCACAGCTGGAGTCTGCCTGTCTATCTGTTGGTGTCTGCTAACTTTAGACTCCAAACTCTTTCAAAATAGAGCGCAGAGTTTGTCATCCGGCTGTCAGAGTATATTTACTACACAGTAAGGGTTATGCCTAGTCAGGCACGGTATTGGTTGAAGATGCAGTCACATCTCCCTTTACTTTTTGACTTTGGGCTATACAAATAAAACCTGATCTGATTTGATTTGATTTGATTTGATTTGATAAAGTTTTTGAGGTCGTCAACACGTCAAACTTCGACTTTTTAACATCAAAAAAACAAATTAAACTCACGTCAGAGTATTTCTACCTCTAAACTCGTCACGTGGTTTAAACTCAGTTACTGTTCGAAGCCGAAAGATTTAAAGACCCGACAGAAGATTAAAGTTTAAGAACATTTTGTGAATCAGAACTTTTCTTCTTTTTTTCTTTAATCATCTCACGACTCCTCAGATTTATCTAATAACAATTTAATATTTGGACCGAACTATTCTGAAGTGTTATCGATATCCAGACTCAGGTGGTCGGTCCTCCATCGCTACCTCAACGAGTGAATTACACCAATCAGCCGTAACGTTCAGACATCTGACAGGTGATCAAATGTTATCATGGCTCCTGTCACTGAGTGGATACACAGTTAAAAAATATCAGTGTTTAAAATGTGTAAAATAATGTGAGTAAAGCCCAAAGTCCTTATAATGACTTTTATTGCCATACATGCAAATACATTGTGAACACTGCACACTCTGTTCTGAATCAAACATGGAGAAAAAATGATGACATTTGTTTTTACTTTACACAAAATGAAGAAAAATTAATATCAGGCTTCTCAAGAAAATCACATTTTTTACAAACTCAAACTTTTACTGTATGAACTTAAAAATGTTTGAATCACTGAACTAATATTTAGTTGGATAACCAGTATTGATAAAAAAGAAAAGTCTGAACAAACCAAACATAAAGATCAGAAACTAAGTGAAATCATTTTACACATTAAAAAGGTCGACGATAGAAACAAAAAGATTTTTGTCAAACTAAATAACAAGAAAAAGAAAATAAAAACAATAAAAAACAAGAACTGAAAGAAAAATAAACTTCTTTGGAATAATGAGACAGCAGGAGCAGCTAATAAACATAAATATAATCATCCTGTTTGTCTCTAACTGCTCTGTTACACTGTCACTCTGACTTTATGTGATAATATCTTCAGTTCATTATTAGTGTTAATGTATGGAAACATCTTGTCAGTGAAAGTGTGTGTGAAGGTGTGTATGTGTGTGTTTGTATCAGGATCAGAGAACGACAGTTTTCCTCTGTTCATGTCCAGATTCACTCTGATCCTCTGGAGCTTCTTCTGGACTTGGAGAGCAGTGAATGGATCTGATGATGATAGTGCTGAGTATTTACCTTCATAGAAAAACATTACCCAGAATCCAGACAGTGTGCGTCCTTTCCTCTGGACAGACTCTGCTAACACACCCAGAGCCCAGTATGTACTGTCTCCAACCTCGACATCCCAGCTGTGAGTCCCTGAGTTAAATCCTTCAGAGCCCAGAACAAAGCCATAACAATCAATCCTCTCTGGATTGTCAGGAAGCTTCTGTCTCTTTCCTCGTCTCACACTGGTCAGATCTTCAGACAGGATCAGGTCTGGATGAGCAGTGTTTGGATCCAGAACCACAGGAGTGTAGGAGACCATGTCCTTCATGTTGCTCCAGATGTTGAAGGTCAGGTTGCCCAGGTGTTTGGCCTCGTCTATCAGAGCTCCTGAGGGCAGCTGTGGATCATCCAGCAGGGGGCGCTGCTGGACTCTTTGCACTGCAGCCTTGTAGTTGTGCAGGAATGAGACGTCTTCAGCTCTCAGCTCGTCCTCTGTGGCTCTGACGGTGTCTGAAAGAGCTGCTATCTCTCTGCTCAGAGCCTCCATCTTCTCCTCCATCATCTGACTCTTCTGCTCCTCTTCCTCCCTCAGTGCAGCCATCCTGGCCTCCTCTTCCTCTTCTAGAAACTGGTGAAGCTTCTTAAACTGATCCTTAATCTGCCTCTCTGTGCGTCGGGCCTGGACCTTCATGTGTTCTGCTGTTTGATCAAACTTCACTTTAACTTCTTCAAAAACCTTTAACTTCTCCTTTAAGGGCTCCAGAGTTTCCTGAAGGTTCTTCTTGTGTTGTCGTGCAGCTTCATCGATGGGTCTGAATCTGTGGTCGCTGTGTTGTTCTGAATCTCTGCAGACGACACACACCGGCTGTTGATGGTCCAGACAGAAGAGTTTGAGTCTCTCAGAGTGCAGACTGCAGAGAGCCTCTGAAGATCTCTGATCTCTCTCCAACAAGAAGGCCTCACAAAGGTTCTTCAGCACCAGACTAACAGGTGGTTCAGTCTTCGATGATCGTCTCTTACAAATCGGACACTCCTGTGTTGGATCTTTTCTCCACCAGCTCTTCAGACAGTCTTTACAGAAGCTGTGGCTACATGACAGAACAACAGGATCTCTAAAGACCTCCTGACAGACCGGACAGCAGAGATCCTCCTCTGATCTGGAAGCCATTTAGTCTCTGAGTGAAGCTGAAAACACAACAGACAGAAAGTACAGTCAGTCATGGCTCCCCTCCCTCCTCTACGAACTTCACTGAGATTTCCTTTGAGTTCAGTTTTTAGTCAAACTCACATTCAGTGTGTGGAGCGTCAGCAGCTTGAAGCAGCAGTGTTGGAGTTTCCCACTTTTCTCTCCTGTAGCTGAACTCACTCAGAGGAAGTTGTTAGTTTGGTCTGAAGGTGAATCTGATCGTCTGTTTTTCAGTCCGTGTCTCTTCACTGAAGAAGAAAAACTAACTGTTTCCTGGTTTGTCTCAGGTGAGTCAGGTGAGGGGTGGAGCTTTGTCTCACCTCCTCCTGTAACACAGGCTGCAGCAGTGTTTTACCTGTGCAGTCTTGTTTCTGTCACTAGAGGGCAGCATGTTCTCACTCACATATTTCCAGCATGAAGTCATGTGACTGAGCAAGTGACCAAGCACAGTTAACTGTTTGTTGACCAGGTTAGTTTCAAGGATTCAGTGAAGTTTCATGCTGCCTTCACGAGTCGAAGCTTCAGTGAGTCACCGACTGTCAAAGTCAGACAGTGAAGAAGAAGAAACAGACTCGAGGTCGAGCTCTGAAGGATTTAATGTTGTGACCTGTCATGAGTCATGTGACACCAGCAAACTCAAACTGCATGAAGGCCTCGGAGGAAAACACCAGTTTTATTTTAAATATCTCGCTCACGACCTTTGAAACAAGAGTCCAAAATCTGGGAATCAGTTTACATTCACAAAAATAACAGAAATACATCTACATTTATTCATTTGTCAGACTGTCTAAAACCTGGACGTAGTCTCTGAGACGTCCCCACAGACTGTCTAAAACCTGGACGTAGTCTCCGTGACGTCCCCGCAGACTGTCTAAAACCTGGACGTAGTCTCCGTGACGTCCCCGCAGACTGTCTAAAACCTGGACGTAGTCTCCGTGACGTCCCCGCAGACTGTCTAAAACCTGGACGTAGTCTCCGTGACGTCCCCGCAGACTGTCTAAAACCTTGACGTAGTCTCCGTGACGTCCCCGCAGACTGTCTAAAACCTGGACGTAGTCGCCGTGACGTCCCCGCAGACTGTCTAAAACCTGGACGTAGTCTCCGTGACGTCCTGTAGACTGTCTAAAACCTGGACGTAGTCTCCGTGACGTCCCCGCAGACTGTCTAAAACCTGGACGTAGTCTCTGTGACGTCCCCGCAGACTGTCTAAAACCTGGACTTAGTCTCCGTGACGTCCCCGCAGACTGTCTAAAACCTGGATGTAGTCGCCGTGACGTCCCCGCAGACTGTCTAAAACCTGGACTTAGTCTCCGTGACGTCCCCGCAGACTGTCTAAAACCTGGACGTAGTCTCCGTGACGTCCACGCAGACTGTCTAAAACCTGGACGTAGTCTCCGTGACGTCCCCGCAGACTGTCTAAAACCTGGACGTAGTCTCCGTGACTTCCTGTAGACTGTCTAAAACCTGGAAGTAGTCTCCGTGACGTCTCCGCAGACTGTCTAAAACCTGGACGTAGTCTCTGTGACGTCCCCACAGACTGTCTAAAACCTGGACGTAGTCTCCGTGACGTCCCCACAGACTGTCTAAAACCTGGACGTAGTCTCCGTGACGTCCCCGCAGACTGTCTAAAACCTGGACGTAGTCTCCGTGACGTCCCCGCAGACTGTCTAAAACCTGGACGTAGTCTCCGTGACGTCCCCACAGACTGTCTAAAACCTGAAACGGGGAAAACCTGGAACTGGTACAAAACTGTTTTTTGTACCAGGCTGTAAACATGTTTATTTCTGCTGTGAAGTTGGACATTTGAACATGGGGACTGATGGAGACTGACTCACTTCTGGATCCAGCCTGTCTGAGGACCTGCAGTTTTTGACACTTCTGTGTTGGCCTTTGGGGCATTCGACAGCGTTTGGGAAGCAGAAATGAACAATTTAAAGACAAGAAAGATGTTTGTGTGATGTTTTCCCACCATGACGTCTATGAAGAAAGAAAAACAGTCCATGACATACTTCGTTGATTTTCTCTCTCGGGGCTTCGCCCACATCATTGATGCTCTCTGTTTGTTTTGAACCTGTCGTGCTACCAAAGCCTCCGAAGCTGCTCGGCTTTGATCCTTTTGCAATAAGCTCCGATACATTCCTGTGCAACAAAGGTAAACCGCAGTCTGCCAAGTCGAACGCGCCCAGTGGAGCTTTGACACTGAGCTCTGTTGTCAAAAACCGCAAGACAACCTGAGTTTCAGGCCTTTTGGAGTGAGTCGGTTTTATTTTTAACATCAGTCATAAGGCTGTTTTCTATGATCGTTGAGGGAGAACCCAAAGATTTTCACTACTGTTCAATGAAAACCAAATGCACAGCCACATTTAACGGATTAGACAGAGCCAACCTGTTCTTATGCTAAGCTAAGTTAGCTGGCTGCCTGTGGTTGAGGGTCAAAGACAGTCGGAGAGTTTTGTTCGACTGACTGAAACTCGTCTGCCTCAGGCGACATACCAACGTTAAGCCCTCGGTATGAAGGAATTCCCTCTGAGTGAAAACTGTTGGGAAATTCGCACGAATAGTTTGAAGGACGGCACGCAGAGACTAAAAACAAGAAGAGAACCAGTTTTAAAGATTAAAAATGAGTTTCAAATAAATAAACGAGACCTTCAGCTGCTGGTTTCTGCAGGACGCTGAATTTATCTGAATTTGTCATGACGCGTTTATTTCATTTATACAGCATTTAAAGCACAAAGTGCTTCACAAAGACAGAATCAGAAAATGTAAAAAAAAATATATAGTTTAACTCAGCAGCAGTGTACTTCACTCCAAACTCCGTCAGCGTCCTCTTCACTCTCTTCTCCTCTGCCATTATGTCCATAGAAGCTGCTGACTGCTGAACCTGTAAACCTCCTTCTTCTTCTTCTTCTTCTTCTTCTTCTTCTTCTTCTTCTTCTTCCTGGTGGTCCAAACCTCCTGTGGTACAAACACTAACACTCTGAGCTCACAGCCCGGGCAGCCCGGCTAACAAACTGAGCTAACATGATCTAACAGCAGCTACAGCTGGCAGCAGTTTACTTCACTGTCCAACAGGAAACTCTGTAAATCACAGAGAGTTGATTAAATGTTTATTTCTAATGAGAGTTAAGTTACACAATGATGCTTTAACGACAGGTTAAATGATTGAACAACTGCGTTGCACCAGTTGAGTGACCAAACGTTGTTGTTGCGTTGTCTGAATGTTCTGCTGTAAGAAGAAAGCTGTGATCGGCTGGCAGACACACTGCGAGCGTCGGCAGCTAAATCCAGATTAGAAAGTTTAAACCTGTCCCAGAATGCTGAGAGGACAATACACCAGACTTCCTGCGGTGCACACACACACACACACACTAAGGACACACTCGTCTAAAGAAAGAAAGCTCACTGATACTGCGTGTATGCAAACACACTCGAGGTCTGATTGTACAGGAAGAACGCTGCGTCCTGAAGATAACAACAACAGCACGTCCAACAATCAGTGTCCCGCTGCAGGAAAAGCTGCTTCGAGCAGGACGCTGTTTGATTTTCAGGAATTACATCATCTGTAGTGACATCACAAAGACTGTGTTGATGCCACAATGGACGGACGATGGACGCCGACTGTCATCATCGTCTACAACTCCAGAAATGTTTCAGAAAGCTGGTGCAGAGGAGTATGACGATTAATCTCTGTAAAACCTCTGCTCATTATTTTGAGTTTGCATCATTTAAACTGGAGCTCATAGAAACACCTGGTTTGGAACTTTCCCATGTCAATCTTGTCGAGTTACGGCCTGAAGGCGACGATGCCTCGAGTCCTGCCAAACAGGATAAGATCAACTTCAGGCTGGGCGAGCAGTGACGAACACAGGAAGTAATGTATAGACCTGTGTCAGGTTTCACGGTGGAGGAAATGCTGCACGTGTCCACTGAGTCTGCAGACTTGTGTTGAAACAGCTCTGCCGTATGTAACACAGTCAAAGCTAACATCACTGCAAAGCATGTGAAACACAAGGTCATGTTGTGGTTTAACGTTTATAGCAGCTAACATGATCCATGATACTGATGTATGTATTGTCCAGCTCCGGTTCTGGCACGACACCGGACCTGTGAACCTCCTCTTTATCCCTGGTAGTCCTGGTAGAACATCCCCCTGGCTGACAAACTGAGCTAACAACCGCTAACCTACCTAATAAAGTGGCCATGTAATAAATGTTTAACTGCATCTTAAAGTGTCTTTGAGACACATTTTCATGGCGATAACGGACAGCATTATTACGATGTGTTTACTCATTGAATCGTGAGTAAACTCTCATGACTGTGGTAGAAAAGTAATTCATAATTAGTTATGGATTACTCGAGTAATCTTTTGTGTCCAGGCTACAAACAGCCTCAGGGCTAAGCTGGGTTGACTGTGTGGAGTTCCCGTCTCAGGCCGATCACGGCAGCAGTGGTCGAGTCTGAAACATGACCAGGGAAGCTTGTGTTACCTCGTCTGCCCTACAAACCAGCGACACACAAACAGAGAGAGAATAGACCGTCAGTTTATAAAAGGCTGAAAATCATGTTTATTTATTAATATTCCTGACGATGACACAGAGTACGTTAAGACGATCTAGTACTGTGATCCACATTACCTGTGCACTGAACCACAGACAGGTTTTCATTTCAGTAAACTCACGTCTGTCAGCTGCAGGAAAATCCAAATACGTTGAATCGTTTTAATTATTATATAAATGGGTTTGCAATTTGTGTTTACACAACAGTTGTAGGTGCCATGTACAACAATCTAAGGCATTTTATGTTTTCATCACTTTTTGTTGCTAATGGGTGAACAGGTCGTAATGTAGTTTTAAAAATGTTACCTTACAGAGATGCTTCTGTGACTTTCTCCGTTGTCTTTAACAGCCTGTGGACTGATTGCTACTTAAAAGACTTCCAGGATGTGACGTTTATGTTCTCTCTCTGCGTACCGACAGTGTTGACGGTGAGAAACACTAGCTAATGTTAGCTTAGAAATGCAGTCTTCTAATGTGAACTAGAAAATCTAAATAAATGTAGAGTGTGTCTGACAGACATTATTACTGACACTGCAGCAGCACAGAGACTCAACAAAGTCAAAGGCAGCTTGAGGTTGCCAAGCAACCAGGGTCAGCTGCAGGTCAGAGCTGTAACTGCAGCTGTGCTCTGTCTGTGTGTGAGTGTACGGAGCCCCTAAAGGGACATGGTGAAAGAAAAAAAAATGGAAGTGTTTCTGGTGCGCACTAGAAACTTTCTCGTGCGCACCAGAAACTTTCTCGTGCGCACCAGAAACTTTCTCGTGCGCACCAGAAACTTTCTCGTGCGCACCAGAAAAGTATCTCGTGCTCACAAGAAACCTTGGGTTAAGCACAGGCAGTTGGAGAGAAGGCTGGCTCAATTCGTGGCAGCGGCAGCTATGGGCATCTGTTTTTAATTTTATTTTATAAAACAGTCGTCAGAGTTGTATTAGCTATATATAGTAATATGAAATATAGTAGTAATAATAATAATAATACATTTTATTTGGAAGCGCTTTTCAGGGTACTCAAAGACACTTTACAGAGAAGAACATTAAATCATCAAAACAATATAAGACAGTGCACTAAAAACACATTAGACATTAAACATTAAAGCTATTTTAAAAAGGTGTGTTTTTGTCAGAGATTTGAAGGTGGGCAGGTCAGTGCAGTCACGGATGTGTTTGTGGAGAGAGTTCCAGAGGGAGGGGGCAGCTGCAGAGAAGGCTCTGTCGCCCCAGGTTCGGTGCTTGGTCCTAGATGGAGGAGTCAGGAGGTCAGCATCAGATGAACGGAGGCTGCGGGATGGGTTGTGGCGATGGAGCAGGTCAGTGAGGTAGGAAGGGGCCTGGTTATGGAGGGCTTTGTGTGTGAGGAGGAGGATTTTGAACTGAATGCGCTGTGGAACTGGGAGCCAGTGGAGTTTCTGAAGGACTGGAGTGATGTGATCACGGGTGTGGGTGAGCAGACGAGCAGCAGAGTTTTGGATGTACTGTAGTTTTTTTAAAGTTTTGGATGGTGTGCCATAGAGGATGCTGTTGCAGTAGTCAATTCTGGAAGGGATGAAGGCGTGGATGAGGGTTTCAGCAGCGGGGAAGGACAGTGATGGGCGAAGTCGGGCTATGTTCTTGAGATGGAAGAAGGCAGATTTGGTTGATGTGATGTTCAAAGGAGAGGTTATTGTCAAAGATGACTCCGAGTAATAGCTAGTTGGTATATTACGTGAGTTCTGCATTAATTTGCGAGGTTTTAATTAATCTCTCAACTGCTGCGTGTGTGTGTGTGTGTGTGTGTGTGTGTCACGACAGTTGCCGGTATCTGAGGCAGCTGCCACCGCCTTAGCGGCAGGTCCGTAGCAGCTGCGGTTGAGAGAGATGTTGAAAGATGAATTAAAATCAATGCAAATGCTAATACAGAAATCACATGATGGTAATGTTACTCCCATCAAGTCCAATACAACAATGATTGTTTTATAAGATAAAAAATAAAAACAGATGATCAAAGCATCAGTAGTTGCCGTGGCAGGTCACCTGCCCCAGACACCGGCATCACTGCGACACAAATCGTGTAATGGAAATGCCAATACCAGGGACACAACACTGAGGACTGTCTTATTAAATAAAAACAAATGCCCATAACAGCAGCAGTTGCGGTGGCAGTGCCAGACACCGACACCGACAAACACACACACAAACACACACACACACGCACAGCGGCAGGTCAGTGGCCTCAGACACCGACAACTGTCGTGACACACACACAAACACACACACACAGCGGCAGGTCCGTGGCAGCTGTCTCAGACACCAGCAGCCGTCGCGGCATTTAAATGCCACTACTAGCTGCCGCTGCCACGAATTGAGCCAGCCCTCTCTCCAACTGCCTGTGCTTAACCCAAGGTTTCTCGTGAGCACGAGATACTTTCTGGTGCGCACGAGAAAGTTTCTGGTGCGCACCAGAAACACTTCCATTTTTTTTTCTTTCACCATGTCCCTTTAGGGGCTCCGTATGAGTGACTGCTGAGAGACACAGAAAATCTCTAAATGAAGCCCCTCCAACTAGTGGACACTAATGCCAAACGGTAGGTGGTATCAAAAAGCCCAAATGACCGTGAGCATCCTCATGTTGTCGACCATGTGAATGCTGAATTTCAGTGTGTGAAGTTAAAAAATGTGACCTGGGGAGAGAGAGAAAGAACAGGTGCCCCGTGCTCCTTTGGGAAATTTCTCCTCTCCAGTTTACATGGGAGTAGATGGGGCTGTCGGTGGGTGATCCTGGAGCATCAGTGCGTCTCCCGCCAAAACTATAAGTCTGACAGCTTCAGCAGTGATATCGCTGCGTAGCCCACGAATTTTCCTACGTTTCTATGTAGAAATTATTTCTGTAGAGTGACATTTGTGGCCACGAGAGCCGTTTGCAAATGTATTTTTTGACAAATGTTTCTCTCCCTCTCCACTCTAGCTCTGGAACATTCTACCAATACACACCCATTGTAAACTTTAACCGTGGTTTTTGGTGATTTTTGGTGAAACCGTTTGGTGAAACTCTTAGAAAAGTCACAGCTCAACATTCCTGACCGAGCCGGTTGTTTTGATACCTTGGAGTAGCACGCCAAAATTCCTGGGATACACCAGAATAATCAGTATGGGGACAGTGAACAGGCCTGCAGACACACTCAACAAATGACTGGCAGCCACTACAGCACAGAGTCCAAAGTCCAAGCTAACGTTGCTACAAAGCATTTGAAATGAGCCCGCTAATGTAGATGTATTGCTATCTAGCTAATGTAGCTAACATTGTCTTGGGTGGATGACGTCCGGACTCGAAGCTGATCCGGCTGGATACATGCAGCATCGCTGGGTTGCAGCTGGCTTGTTTGCTAACGTTACTGTTAGCAAAACATCTGCGTGGACGTGTCACGTCTTGCCAAATGACTTCAAAACAACACGGAGAGTCCTCAGAGTGGGATTTGGTCCGGGCTGATTAACAATGAGCTGAAACTCACCACAAGGCTCCGTAAACAACAAGCGGTCCCTCGACAGCGTCGCTGGTTGGACCTACAGTATCTATTTCAGAGGTATGAGTCAAGTTAAATCCACCGTCACACCCAGGTTTGACAAAACAAAGTCTGGGCTGTGAAGAGGAATGCAGCCTATAGACAACCTGTTAACCTGTAACCACGACTACCCAACAAAAACAACCAGGCATCCGGTAAAAGGCTTCACGTTAAACAACATGCGTGTCTGGCAAACCAGTAACCAGGTATTCACGTTTAGCTTCTCAGCTTAAGGTACAATTGTTTTGGGGAGATTCCTTCCTTAACGTGCTGGGTAATGTTTGTCAGACGGGAACTTTTAAACAGCTTGACCTCTGTAAACGACCATGTGGTACAGATGTAAAGGATGGTGCTTTCTGTGGATGAATGGTGTTGACATGTTTAGCCTCCTGGACGCTCCATTGTTCACATTTCTGTCCCTGGAGTCTTTCCCCTGTCGCATTGTTCATGTCGTGACCGTGACCGAGCTCCTTCGCTGGACTTCCTGACAGGAAAACGTACTGTACAGCAGCTCAGAGCACATACGGACACGCGGGTCCAAACCAGGCCAAGAAACATCCTCACTTCACTGACCTACAGGAAACCACAACATGGCGCTGGCATCACTCATTCATATTAAGATAAGACTTGTACAGGTCTATGACTGAACCTGAAAACTTCATGATGATGCATCCAACAGTGACAAAAAAAAAACATGAACCTCAAGATGCGGGGACGTCACGGAGACTACGTCCAGGTTTTAGACAGTCTGTGGGGACGTCACAGAGACTACGTCCAGGTTTTAGACAGTCTGCGGGGAAGTCACGGAGACTACGTCCAGGTTTTAGACAGTCTGCGGGGATGTCACGGAGACTACGTCCAGGTTTTAGACAGTCTGCGGGGACGTCACAGAGACTACATCCAGGTTTTAGACAGTCTGCAGGGACGTCACAGAGACTACATCCAGGTTTTAGACAGTCTGCGGGGACGTCACAGAGACTACGTCCAGGTTTTAGACAGTCTGCGGGGACGTCACGGAGACTACGTCCAGGTTTTAGACAGTCTGCGGGGATGTCACGGAGACTACATCCAGGTTTTAGACAGTCTGCGGGGACGTCACAGAGACTACATCCAAGTTTTAGACAGTCTGCTGGGACGTCACAGAGACTACGTCCAGGTTTTAGACAGTCTGCTGGGACGTCACAGAGACTACGTCCAGGTTTTAGACAGTCTGCGGGGATGTCACGGAGACTATGTCCAGGTTTTAGACAGTCTGCGGGGACGTCAAAGAGACTATGTCCAGGTTTTAGACAGTCTGCGGGGACGTCAAAGAGACTACGTCCAGGTTTTAGACAGTCTGCTGGGACGTCACAGAGACTACGTCCAGGTTTTAGACAGTCTGCGGGGATGTCACGGAGACTATGTCCAGGTTTTAGACAGTCTGCGGGGATGTCACGGAGACTATGTCCAGGTTTTAGACAGTCTGCGGGGACGTCAAAGAGACTATGTCCAGGTTTTAGACAGTCTGCGGGGATGTCACGGAGACTATGTCCAGGTTTTAGACAGTCTGCGGGGACGTCACGGAGACTACGTCCAGGTTTTAGACTTTTTCTGTGCGCTTGTAAAACGAAATAAGTTTTGCCTTCCTGAAACACGACAGTGTTGCGTAGTTTGTAAAAAGAAAAAAAAAAACATCTACACGTGAAAGTTTTCAACTTCGACTTTTTGTTTTATTAAATCCTAAAATGTTTCATTATCTTACAAATTAAGACCAACTTAAACAGAAAGTTCACAGTTAATGACATCTTGTAAAAATACAATAACAAATCATTTAACAATAACCCAAAATCCTGACAGCCTGTTCATTTATTATATACAACATATTATACACGAGTCAGACACGAATCGATTCCTGCTCGTCGTCCAAACAAACAAAACAAACTGAAATGAGAAGTAAACAAAAACACACAAAACTCATATCAAAATTATTGATCGCCGTCGATCGTTATTGCTCAGATGACAACAACAAAAATCTCTTCTTTAGCCCTGCAAGTGCTGCGATGAAAAACGACATCAGCACAATTCATCACAAAAAACAACGTAAATAACACAATTATTTACTTACGTCTAATTTCTGTCTTTATATACAAATTTACAACAACAACACAACATACAAGAAGTAAAGTCGAGGAAACACTCCTCTGTAATCAAACTAGCGTGTGACACACTGTACAACTTAAACATTCATTTCTACATTTAAACCCATTTCATCCCAGAAACGTGACGAGGAATATCGACGCGCACCCGCCTTTATTTACAACGAGCTTCGTTAGCGGCTTCAAACAGGCGTGCGTGTGCCTAATGAAGAATTAATCGAAGTCAGTGGAGATCTCGTGTTTGTCAACCTGTTGTAAACCTTTAAGGCAAGATGATCAAGGCACATGTTCATGTACACTATGATACAGGAGTGTTTACTTTACAGTCAGGGCTGCGATAAATCAAACACTGGGTTATTAAAAACATTTCTGCTATTATGTGTTTGTATCTAATTAAAAGTCTAACTTCAGTTAAAAGTTTGCTTAACGTTCTTTCTTAAAGAAAAATTGAGGATCACCAGATATTAAATATAATTTGCATGAGTGTGTTTTCATCAGCGTATAATCACCTGAATGTAAGAATAGTTGTTTTTCGTTGAGCCCTTTGAGGCGGCCCAGAACGGACAAACCAAACTCTGGCTCCAGATAGGGACGTTTCGTCCACCAAAGTTTCTCCTACGTGTTTGGAAGGCGAGTAGTAAAAGTACATGCAATGTGTACTCAAGTAGAAGAACAAGTGTTTGTGTATAAAAAGAGTACTGCTTCAAGTAAAAGTAGGAAATTGCAGTTTCTGACAAACAGCTCTTGTTTTTTTAGGCAGTTTTTGGTTTTTGTGCGTCTTGATTTTGGGATAATTTAATTAACGAGCCCGTTTTGAAAATGTAAGGAGCATAAAATGCAGATACTTCTGTAAAAATGCAATTACTAAAAATCATTTTAGCAGTTATAACAAGTATTTGTATTTCCCGCCTCTGGTGAGCAGTGGCTGCAATCTGCAGCTTCACCGTTAAATCCTTCACACTGAACCTTTAACACGTTCCGCGATCCGGACCCTGTTCCTGTGAAACAGTGATCGTTTGTTAATGAAATAAAATATGACGTGCTGTTGTCACGATGTCACATTTCCTCGCACCGAGTCCTCTGCACAAAAACGTCCAAAAACGCTCCTCAAAAATAGAAAATTAGGCACGACAGCTACAGCAGATAGATGTTTCCTTTAAATAAAAAGGAGAATAAAAGATTTACGTTAGACTTTGTTAAAAAAGCGTTGATGTCACACTGTTGTCGTGCTTCAGAACAGTTCACGTGACGTACACGTCGTCTGTTAGCACATTGACTCAGTGACGGCTCCAGTAGAAATTGTTGAAAAATGTGCAGACGTGTGATTTTCACATGTATCTGTAGCTCTGTGTGAGATATCTACGTTTCAGTGCCTAAAAAAATTATAAACTGCATCAGTTTGACACAGCTGTGTCATAGTTATGCCGTTTAATCAGTTAATATGCCACAAACGTGTCACGTGTCCGGAATTGACTAAATTCTCAGATATTTTACTTGAACTTGAAAAATCGGAGCGAAAACAAGAGTTGCGTTCATATTTTTGTTGCATGTATCATTTTTGTACATGCTAATTTTTTTCATTTTGTTATGTGTTTCGTAAACTACGACCCCACGAAGAATCACAACCAATGAGGACATACGGTTTCAAGAATCTTTGAGAAAACTCGGAGCCAACGCGGCTGTAACGGATCATTCGTGCCGGAAATCGCTGAACTGTGGAAGAAGACGAAGGACCGACTACGTTATAAAAATAAAGAACAGACACGGAAAGGACGAAAAAAAAAAGGTTCAACGTGAATCTGGTCCAATGCACTCGGCTTAATTTGTGGACTTGAGCTCAAAGCGGCTGTACACCTGCTTGGACTTCATCTTGTTGTACTGGTTCACAAGATCCAGCTTGCTGTGGCCCAGCGTCATTCGTTTATGGTCCTGCCGGCTCATCACTGCGACCGGAGACGGCGGTGGTGGAGGGCTCTGCTGGCTCTCCGGCTCCGTTTGAGAGAGGTCCGGTCCACCCCAGGGCGAGGTGCTGAGAGGGGACGGTGACCTCCGGAAGTTGTAGGTGTCTTTGTCTTTGCCAGAAGGGGGCAGGAAGAGCTCCGTGAATTTGTTCAGGAATTGGTTGGAGGTAGTCCTCTGCTTGGGGGTGAGCTTGCTGTCTGTGGCCGGGGAGGGCGTTTGGGTCTTGGGGCTCAGGTTTGAGTTCGGGGTGCCAGGGACGAGCCCGGAGCTGTGGAACATGCTCGGTTTGTGGTCGTACAACCCCAAAGCCTGGAACTTGGAGGAGGTGCCACCTATGTTTGCCCGCATGATGTCCACCGGGCTGGGCTTGCTCCACTCGATGCCCATTGCCTGACCGTAAGGAGGCGGCTGCCGCTCCATAGCCGGGCTGTGATTGGTTGCTCCGTTAGCAGTGACTCGTGGTCCCGGCGTGACGTGAGTCTGAGGCATCGGCGTCTGGCCTCCACCTCTTCTCTCGGGGCTGAGGTGAGAGTTGTTGTTGGGCTCCTTCTTGTCGTGAGCTTGAGTCACCTTGTAGACCGTGTTCGAGGACATCCCGGGCGCTGCCTTCACGCTGGAAACGCTGTTACTTGATTGGCTGCTGGAGTTCTCGGAGCACACCCTGTCCCTCTGCCTGCTGGACGCGGGGAAGGAAAAATAAAATAATGGATTAACTCTGACATAAACCGTCTGTAATTTAAACTGTACAACGACCAACTAAAGGAGGAAATATGGAGTCTGTTAGCAAATTAAAAAATGCAGAAGCAAGATAACGAAGATCAGAGTGACGGACTGACCACGGCTCAGTGTGTTCACAGACGAACAAACCAAACCGTAGACGTCAGCCTGGCAAACGGAGATTCACCATTAAACAAACGTCTTGGACTCTGCAGCTTCGTACCTGTCAGAGAGTAAATCCAGACCCATGACCGGGCCGAGCCCCATGCCCGGGGCCATCAGGGCTTGGTATGACGGGTAGTACGGCATCCCTTCCTCCTCCTGGTTGAAGAAGCAGTCGATGATCTGCGAGTCGGCGTACATGCAGCGAAACTCCCGGTCGAAGCTGTCGGTGATGCGACCTGAGAAATGCATCACCATGTTGCTGTGCACCTGAGCCGACAGCCAGGTGAAACTAGAGAGGAGACGGGAAAGAAGGAGGGAAGGAAGGAAGGAAGGAAGGAAGGAGGGAAGGAAGGAAGGAAGGAAGGAGGGAAGGAAGGAAGGAAGGAAGGAAGGAGGGAAGGAAGGAGGGAAGGAAGGAAGGAAGGAAGGAGGGAAGGAAGGAAGGAAGGAAGGAAGGAAGGAAGGAAGGAGGGAAGGAAGGAGGGAGGATGAAACAAACGTTTGAGTGTTAAATCTATGAATGTCCTCCTGTTTGTAATACAAAAATATTGACTTCTGTATAAACAGACTTATTATGAATGATAGTCTGTGAACATTTCAGTTTAACACGTGTCACTGTCTCTGCTCTGTAACAAACATCTGCAGATATATAATAACATATACATACATGTGTATATATATGTTATACAAATATATAACAGCAGCGTGATTGGTCCCCCGAGCCGTACTTTAGATTTAGTTTAGTTGGATTCACAGTCTGTGGGGGCGTCACAGAGACTACGTCCAGTCTGCGGTAGGGATGGGAATCGAGAACCGGTTCTTGTTGAGAACCGGTTCTTGTTGAGAACCTGTTCTGTGTGTTTCAGTTCCATGGAATCGTTCGGCAGTTTATCTAACGATTCTCTGATCGATTCCAGAAAGCACGAATTACGTCACGTGACTTCCTCAAGTTTCTCACGTGCAGTGCAATCAGTAGTAACAATGTTACCCACTCGGTTCAAACGCTCCAAAGTTTGGCTGCATTTCACCAAAACAGACGTCAACAGGGCGACTTGCAATCATTGCAAAGTGGAGATAACAGCGTCGGGAGGGAACACGACCAACATGCAGAAACATTTGTGCACACAACATGTGATATTTTGAAATGAATGTCGTGTTTTTGACACGCTTCAGACTGGAGATGAATCTCAACCTAGCAGCAGCAGCAGCCAGGCTATGACCTCTGTGGTTACTACAGAAGGTAGTTACACATCGTTACTATTATCCAGGCTGTGGCCTCTGCTGACCTCACTGTTGGTTTTGTAAAGTCGTGATACTTCTAACTGAACAAAGTTGATGCTGATCAAACTGTTTGTTCTCCTTTTTTCCCAAATGAGAATCGATAAAGAATCGAATCGTTAAGCAGAATCGATAAAGAATCGAATCGTTAAGCAGAATCGATAAAGAATCGAATCGTTAAGCAGAATCGATAAAGAATCGAATCGTTAAGCAGAATCGATAATGGAATCGTAATCGTAAAAATCTGATCAATTCCCATCCCTAGTCTGCGGGGACGTCACAGAGACTACGTCCAGGTCTTGCCGGATGTCACGGGTCGGACAGCCTCGTTCCGTGATTCATCGCTCGACCCCGGCGTGTCCGACACATGCCGTCGCTGTTTAAACTGTAACCCATAAAGTTTCGAACACAGAGACGACCTTTGATTCTTTATTACTTTACCACACGAGTCATACATAATTACACCGCCTCATATTTTCCAAGTTGAACTCCTCTCCCCTCGTTTACCTGAAACATCATCATTAATAAATGTCTTATGAAGCAGATATGAATGTTTTATACATTTATGTTATTACTGCTGTTAAGCCCCTTAAATATATATTCATATTATTTGGTGCACACTCCTCAGAGGATGAACCCTGTTCATTTTGTCACCCTTCACACTTTGTTTGGACACTTTTTGGTTCGACCTCGACACGACTTCAAACCATCAGGATGGTTTCAAAAGTCTTTCTGCCTCCAGACTTTGTTAACTTGCTCAGATCATTTTCTGGTTTATGTGCTTCTAATATGTAAATATGTAACATAGTTAAATAGTTTTTACGATCTAAAGTTTGCACGAGGTGTTTTATTTTGTAAATGTCTCTTACTTCCTGTCAGACCTCGGCTGCCGGAGTTCACCGCGACACATACGTGTGGAGTTAAACATCTCCGTCAGCAACAGCCTGGAGCTACGACAGGTCCTTCATTCAGCTGTCAGACTTCATGAGTCTCTGCCATGTTTATGATTCATGAGTCATTTCTTATGAACTCAGTCGATCTTATCTTAGGACTTAAGATCGACTTCAAGTTTGTTTCTGGTTAAAAACATTAACAACAAATCGAACAAACGTTGGTCTAATGATTAAATCATGAAATGGTTTTATGTCTGTATTTATTGTTGATTACATTAAATCACAGTTCTTATTCAGCGTCTGTCGGCCTGTTTTCATAAATAAAGTTAATCATCGTTCACCTTGACTTGCGGGTGCCCACAGTTCAAACTCTCATACGTCATAAACGTTTATGGCTCGTCACCGTAAAGCTCATGAATGCCAGAAGTATAATCTGTGAAATATGAATTAATGTTTCTTCTGGATTAATAGATAAAAATAATCAGTGAGTCAGCGTTTATCATTAACCTCAGATAAAGTGAACGTTCAGCACTCCGCGGGCGTCAGACCGGCTTTTCATGGTTTTAATAATATAACGATACAGTCAGAGGGCGGGACGGGTGCGCTCAGGTGATAAGATTATATTTGTCTTGACGGAGGCGTTTGGCAGCTGCCTGGACCTCGCCCTTCATTCCTCAGTCAGCAGTAAGCCTGATGCCTGTCAACCTACATCGCTGTACCCGACTGTACCTGAACGCACACGGAAACACTCGAGTGCAGCGATCACGTCCAATCGGAGACACTGATCAGTGTTCAGGAAAAAAAATTCATGAGAAAGGAAGACGACAAATTAAACGAAGAATGATTCATGAACGCTTGAATATTAAAATGTCATTGTGAAAACAGGCTGCTGGTTGGACCGACGCCCGGCCAGAAAACCTGTCAAACACCCGAGCTGCTTCGGAAAACTACTGAGTCAACAAACAGTCTGTAACCGAGAAGACACCACACTTTTATTTCTGTTCATGCTCCTGAACGACGTTTTATCGTAGTCTCCGTGACGTCCCCACAGACTGTCTAAAACCTGGACGTAGTCTCCGTGACGTCCCCACAGACCGTCTAAAACCTGGACGTAGTCTCCGTGACGTCCCCACAGACTGTCTAAAACCTGGACGTAGTCTCCGTGACGTCCCCACAGACCGTCTAAAACCTGGACGTAGTCTCCGTGACGTCCCCACAGACTGTCTAAAACCTGGACGTAGTCTCTGTGACGTCCCCGCAGACTGTCTAAAACCTGGACGTAGTCTCCGTGACGTCCCCGCAGACTGTCTAAAACCTGGACGTAGTCTCCGAGACGTCCCCGCAGACTGTCTAAAACCTGGACGTAGTCTCCGTGACGTCCCCACAGATCTGTCTAAAAACCTGGACGTAGTCTCCGTGACGTCCCCACAGACTGTCTAAAACCTGGACGTAGTCTCCGAGACGTCCCTGCAGACTGTCTAAAACCTGGACGTAGTCTCCGAGACGTCCCCACAGACTGTCTAAAACCTGGACGTAGTCTCCGTGACGTCCCCGCAGACTGTCTAAAACCTGGACGTAGTCTCTGTGACGTCCCCACAGACTGTCTAAAACCTGGACGTAGTCTCCGTGACGTCCCCACAGACTGTCTAAAACCTGGACGTAGTCTCCGAGACGTCCCTGCAGACTGTCTAAAACCTGGACGTAGTCTCCGAGACGTCCCCACAGACTGTCTAAAACCTGGACGTAGTCTCCGTGACGTCCCCGCAGACTGTCTAAAACCTGGACGTAGTCTCCGAGACGTCCCCACAGACTGTCTAAAACCTGGACGTAGTCTCCGTGACGTCCCCGCAGACTGTCTAAAACCTGGACGTAGTCTCCGTGACGTCCCCGCAGACTGTCTAAAACCTGGACGTAGTCTTTAAATCGTCTTTCTCATCCTGTTCAGCTGTATTTACGGTCATCACTCCGTCTTCCTTATGACCGTTTGAATAATCTCGCCTCGCTGACACAACGCGAGCTTTGTTCTCTCATCACGCAGACATTTGCAAACTCCGAGCTCGGCCTCATCACTTCCTGTAATCGAGCTGCTTATCAGGACGGATGCAAAGTCCAGCTACACATCAGCTCACCATCATCCTCCACACACTCACTGAGACAGCAGAGGCACACACATGCTGACTACATGTCCCAGAATGCACCTCAACAGTGTGTGTGTGTGTGTGTGTGTGTGTGTGTGTGTGTGTGTGTGTGTGTGTGTGTGTTTAACCTGTAAGACCCCGCGATGACCTCCTCACAGTCGATGATCATGAACTTCTCGAGGACCTGACCGGTGAACTTCTTCCCGCTCTTGGTGCAGTATGTGTCGCCACACACGGTGCGAATACGCATGTGCTGCGCGCGCACACACACACACACACAGGCACACACACACACACACATTGTTAGAAACACAAATACACACACGTAAACACACAAAAAAAAAAACATACCTGAGCTCACGTAGAGTTGTAAGAGTTGAACAAACAAACAAAGGTGGAAACATTCGGAAACATTCAGGAACTCAAACTTGAAGCTTTTGAATGTTTCCATTTCTTCAAACCTTGAACTCGTCTAATTTACAGATTTATGAGCCTGAAGTCGAACACGCGACACGAACACAAACATTTTTTTGCTGTCTTTGTTTAGTTTCATTGTTTCCTCTCAGAAACTTTCATGTGACAGATGACTCATGATTCATCAGTGAGTTTCCATGGAAACTCAGGGCAGACTGACACATTTCACGATCTCTGTCCTCCGACACGTCGGTGACATTTCTAGACATCGAGCGTGAAGCCAGAGTTAATGCTGAGGCTGCAAAGTTATGCAACACACACACACACACACACACACACACACTTCAAACAGCTCACCTGTTCAGGTGATATTAAGGCTTAACGTCATGCAGCATTAAACAGACCTTCACTGTCTCTGAGGCGGAGCTCTACCTGTCCTGTGGTGAGTACTTACACTCAGGTGTGAGTTCTGGATGTCGAGTGCCGAGCACATTTCTGTGAAGTAGTCGAGGTTTTTCTCGTCCAGCAGGATGTAGACGGGGACGCGGCGCTTGTTGGACGCCTCCATGAGGTCACACAGCAGGTCCACGTCCGTGAACACGTCCATCACCAGCGCGATCACCTGAGACGGACACGAGAGAACATCAGCGTGAGCGTAACTGTGAGACACCCCGAGGTAAAGACATGAATCTAAACGATGTGGGTCAGTTAGAACTCTGAAATATTTACGACTCAAACGTTTAAAGGTAACAGCTTCAGAGAACTCACGGCGCCTCCATCAACCTGTTTTGGGGTCCTCAGGCAAAATGAAATGAAAGCACAGTGAACTACAGCACGTCCATCAGCTGTGCAGGTGAGGCGGATACGGCGCCAGCTTCAACACAAATGTGACGTTAGGAGGCCGATCTGTCCATGAACATCTGTCAGCAGATATCTGCGTCTGAAGACTGAACCAGCAGCAGTTCAGAGTTTCTATGTGAGGATTTCTTCAGTTTGGGAAACTCCACGATCTCTGACGGGACCAGAAAGTTTCTCCGTTGCTAGGTGGTTACTAAGGCTCGGGCTACTTGCTGGAGTAGGGAACTGTTCCATCACATACAGGAGTCTGCTGCTGTTTCCAGGTGTTAGTCAGAGCAAATAAATCTTTAATCATGTTTTATTTAAGTTGGTAATTGTCGAATAATCACAGTATTAAATAAATAAATAAATAAAATAACTGATGCTAAATGAATCTACCGTTAGCATGCCAACAGAACCGGACCGGACCGAGGTGATTTACAGACTTTATGTTAGAAACACTGATAAGTAGCAGTTGAGCTAAAGCTAATATAAATCTAACAGCTAACACTGAGGATTCAGTTGGTTTGGAGCTAGTGCTAATGTAGCTAACTGCTAACATAAGTCAATGTTATGGACGAGAAGGCTAACATAGCTAACAGCTAATATAACTGCTAACTTCAGTTAGCTCAGTTGGATTGGATGTGAAGCTAACATTAGCTAAAGTTAGCTCATTGCTAAAGTTAGCTTACATGAAACATAAACATGAATTAGCTTGGTAGGAGCTAATTTAAACCTGACATGAACTCTGAGGACAGTGTGGAGCTAAAGCTAATGGCTAAAGCTAACTTATCTTAGCTGGCTCGAATGTTAAGCTAACATTAGCTCACTGCTAACATAAGCTAACTGCTAACATTAGCTCACTGCTAACATAAGCTACCTGCTAACATTAGCTTACTGTTAACATTAGCTCACGGCTAACATTAGCTCACGGCTAACATTAACTCACGGCTAACATTAGCTCACGGCTAACATTAGCTCACTGGTAACATTAGCTCACGGCTAACATTAGCTCACGGCTAACATTAGCTCACGGCTAACATTAGCTCACGCACGGCTAACATTAGCTCACGGCTAACATTAACTCACGGCTAACATTAGTTCACGGCTAACATTAGCTCACGGCTAACATTAACTCACGGCTAACATTAGCTCACGGCTAACATTAGCTCACGGCTAACATTAACTCACGGCTAACATTAGCTTCCATTACTTGATGGAAACATTGATCAGTAGTGATGAGCTAACTGTGGTTAGCTCGGTCAGCCGTGTAGCTAACTGAACTGACTCAGCCCGGCAGGAAAACCACCTGATAGGCTGCTACTAGCTCATAGCGTTAGCTGCAATACATAGCAGTGACTTGCTATCAGCTACTTTAAAACCCTTTGAATAGTCTGTGTGTGTCTGAAGACGAGGAAGTAAACAGAACACACGTCAGACAAACAAACAAACAAACAAACAAACAAACAAATGCCAGCTGCAGACATGTGTTTATATATTTATATATTTATATATGTTTGTTTGTTTCATACCCGGGCCGATCGCTAACCACCGCTAACCACCGCTAACCAATGCTAACTGTCTGCAACCATCTACAAGGAGGTCAAAGGTCACTGTGCTGACAGCCTAATGTGGAATAAGGTCAACACTGGCGCGGTGTTGATCTGACGTGTTTCTACATTTTTCTGAACAGGATGACTGTCTTCAGTTTTATAAGACTGTCCTCAGTTTTATAAGACTGTCTTCAGTTTTTAATAAGACTGTCCTCAGTTTTATAAGACTGTCCTCAGTTTTATAAGACTGTCTTCAGTTTTTAATAAGACTGTCTTCAGTTTTATAAGACTGTCCTCAGTTTTATAAGACTGTCTTCAGTTTTATAAGACTGTCTTCAGTTTTTAATAAGACTGTCCTCAGTTTTATAAGACTGTCCTCAGTTTTATAAGACTGTCTTCAGTTTTATAAGACTGTCTTCAGTTTTATAAGACTGTCCTCAGTTTTATAAGACTGTCTTCAGTTTTATAAGACTGTCTCTGTGATCATATAAAACCTGACAGAGCTCAGAGAGACGAAGGAGGAAGTGTCTGTGCAGAGCTGACTCATGTAACGTGTGACGGACCGTCTGCCAACTGCTCGTCAGCGATCAGGACAAAAAATAAACTCGCCAGTCGAGGACGGGTAAACATTAACCGATAACCCGTCAATAACTCTGATAGATTTTTAAATCAGCTGTTTTCACAGATTACAGAGCAGCCGTCAGGACGTCGGACGGACTCCTGAACTGTCCATCGTGGTCAGAGACTGTTTGTGTGGGACAATGACCAAAGTATCAAAGTTAGACTGCAGAGGACGCAGGACCACTGCGAAGACACAACAAACAACAACAGAAACAAAGAGTCCAACAAAGACACAAAATGATTACAGACTACAAAGATACACAAACTGATAAGAAGTGAATGCAAGACAACCACAAGAACACACAACAACAGGAGACCCAAGAGGAGATACAAAAAAGTATAAAAGAGACTTGAAACTACCACAAAGACACAAAATTAAATACACAAAACTACCACAAACATAGAAAACAACTACAAAGAGACAAACAGCCACAGAGAGTCTGAAAACAATCCCACAAAGACACAAAACTACTGTAAAGATACAAACAACTACAAAAACACACAACGCTTTATTCTGTTGTATTTTTATTGTATTCAAATATACCGGACTGCTATGAAGTCACCACAGAGATACAAACGACTACAAAGACACACAAACAAACAACATGGACACAAAATGATGAGACAGGAAACAGGAAACATCTACAGAGAGACAGAGACTGACTACAAAGACACAGACGGGGTCCTCTGGTGGAGAGTGAAGCGAGGTCAGCTGATGAATGAGTGACAGAGCGAGCGCTCAGTCAGAGATAAGAGCTGATCAAACACGCCGTGAGGACGGACCGGCTCAGACCTGAGGACGGACCGGCTCAGATCTGAGGACGGACCGGCTCAGACCTGAGGACGGACCGGCTCAGACCTGAGGACGGACCGGCTCAGACCTGCCGTGAGGACGGACCGGCTCAGATCTGAGGACGGACCGGCTCAGATCTGCCGTGAGGACGGACCGGCTCAGACCTGAGGACGGACCGGCTCAGACCTGAGGACGGACCGGCTCAGACCTGAGGACGGACCGGCTCAGATCTGCCTCATTTGTTTGTAAGCAAACCGAGCGGAAACTACCGGAGGGAGATGTGAAGGCGCTGAGCCGGAACCACGGAAAACAAAGAGAGTCCCAACTGACAGCAAGACAAACAGAGACGGCCTGAAGTCTCAGTCTGCAAGACAACATCTGAGTCTCAGTCTGCAAGACAGAGTCTGAGTCTCAGTCTGCAAGACAGAGTCTGAGTCTCAGTCTGCAAGACAGAGTCTGAGTCTCAGTCTGCAAGACAGAGTCTGAGTCTCAGTCTGCAAGACAACATCTGAGTCTCAGTCTGCAAGACAAAGTCTGAGTCTCAGTCTGCAAGACTCAGTCTGAGACTCAGTCTGCAAGACTCAGTCTGCAAGACTCAGTCTGAGACTCAGTCTGCAAGACTCAGTCTGAGACTCAGTCTGCAAGACAGAGTCTGAGTCTCAGTCTGCAAGACAAAGTCTGAGACTCAGTCTGCAAGACAACGTCTGAGATTCAGTCTGCAAGACAACGTCTGAGATTCAGTCTGCAAGACAACATCTGAGTCTCAGTCTGCAAGACAGAGTCTGAGTCTCAGTCTGCAAGACTGAGTCTGAGTCTCAGTCTGCAAGACAGAGTCTGAGACTCAGTCTGCAAGACAACGTCTGAGATTCAGTCTGCAAGACAGAGTCTGAGTCTTGCAGACAGAGTCTGAGTCTTGCAGACAGAGTCTGAGTCTTGCAGACAGAGTCTGAGACTGAAGCTTGGTGCTGACATGAGTAGATGTTGTTGACACAGTGAACAGGTTTAACATGAAGTTCATGATCCAACATTTTCTGCATTAATCACATTAATTCAACAAAGATTAAAACTTTATTAATGAGATCAAACATCGACGATTAAACTGTCGAATAACAAATATTTATTGTGTTTGAGTTAAAGCTCATTAAAGTGTGTGTGTGTCTGTGTGTTTGTGTGTAAGTGTGTGTGTGTATGTGTGTGTGTGTGTCTGTATGTGTGTGTGTGTCTGTATGTGTGTGTGTGTGTCTGTATGTGTGTGTGTGTCTGTATGTGTGTGTGTGTGTCTGTATGTGTGTGTGTGTCTGTATGTGTGTGTGTGTCTGTCTGTGTGTGTGTGTCTGTCTGTGTGTATGTGTGTGTGTGTGTCTGTATGTGTGTGTGTGTGTGTGTTTGTGTGTGTCTGTATGTGTGTGTTGTCTGTATGTGTGGTGTGTCTGTATGTGTGTGTGCTGTCTGTGTGTATGTGTGTGTGTGTGTCTGTGTGTGTGTGTGTGTCTGTGTGTGTGTGTGTGTGTGTTTGTGTGTGTCTCTGTGTGTGTCTCTGTGTGTGTGTCTCTGTGTGTGTCTCTGTGTGTGTGTCTCTGTGTGTGTGTGTGTGTGTGTCTCTGTATGTGTGTGTCTGTGTGTGTGTGTGTGTGTCTCTGTGTGTCTCTGTGTGTGTGTCTCTGTGTGTGTGTGTGTGTGTGTGTCTCTGTGTGTCTCTGTGTGTGTGTCTCTGTATGTGTGTGTCTGTGTGTGTGTGTGTGTGTCTGTGTGTATGTGTGTGTGTGTGTGTGTCTCTGTGTGTGTGTGTGTGTGTCTCTGTGTGTATGTGTGTGTGTCTCACCTTCTTGGCCTTGTTGATCAGAGACCTGATCAGGTCCTTCA
Organism: Larimichthys polyactis; assembly: GCA_018985215.1. Lineage (NCBI taxonomy): Eukaryota > Metazoa > Chordata > Actinopteri > Sciaenidae > Larimichthys > Larimichthys polyactis. The sequence goes on from JAFMOB010000367.1 coordinate 147,644, forward strand.
CGTTGTGGGACTTGTCCCTCTGGAAGTAGATCTGAGTCTCTGACGGGCCGTACCTGGCCGGGGAGTCCGGCCACCCGAGCTCCAGCATCGGCGGCTCCTCATCGGACATCATCGGGAAGTAAGTCCCGGAGGTGAGCTCGGACACGGCGTCCCCGTCCCCGAAGTCCCGGTCGTTGACGCCGGTGCCGTTGCTCTCGGTGCTGTCGGTCTTGCTGGCCGCATGCTGGGTGATGTATCCGACCTCCAGCGGGGACAGAAAGTTGAGCTCCCGCTCCTCGGCCAGCACCCTGCGGTACTCCTTCTCCCCGTGCTCCAGCAGCGCGTCCGTCGCCAGCCGAGCCGCCTCGTTGTGGCTCAGCTCCAGCGTGGAGACCTGCCGCCACGGGTTCTTCACCTCATCCAGCCGGGAGGCGAGCTTCCCGAGCGGCTTCCTGCCGGAGGTGGCCGGCCGGAGGCCCTCGGAGCTGATCATGGTGCGAGCGCAGTCAGCAGCCCCGGGATGAAGTGACCGGGTCCTGGGTTAGGGAGCCCGCAACAGGAGCCCGCAACAAGAGCCCGCAACAGGAGCCCGCAGCAAGAGCCCGCAACAAGAGCCCGCAGCAAGATCCCGCAACAGGAGCCCGCAACAAGAGCCCGCAACAGGAGCCCGCAGCAAGAGCCCGCAACAAGAGCCCGCAGCAAGATCCCGCAACAGGAGCCCGCAACAGGAGCCCGCAGCAAGATCCCGCAACAGGAGCCCGCAACAGTCCTCTGACGGGAAACAGATCAACTCTTCCTGTCCAACATTTCTGACTCAAACTGTCGAAATACTCGATAAACCCGCAAACACGACCCACGCGGTCACCGACCCTCCCGCACGGACTGTCCCGCACTCCGTAAAGTCCCGCTGATGCGGAGTTTGGTCCGGCTCTGTGCGGTAAACAGCCCGCGCTGTCCCGCAGTCGTCGTCGCTGTAATGGTCCTGGCTTCTCCAGTTCCCGTCACTCCGTGTCAGACCGGATCCGAGTCCCAGGAGCCTTCACCCCGCAGTGTGTGTGTGCGTGAGAGGCGTGTTGTCCGCTCACCTGTTGCTACCTGTGCTGTCATTGGTCTCTGATGGACACAGGCTCCTCCCCCCTCCACCTCTTCACTCCGTCGTCAAGGCAACCGGTTCACAACGGAAGTGACGGGCCGGTTTCTGGGGAGGAATTTCAAGATAAAAGCTTTATTTTATTTCAATAATTTTTAAGTTTTTTTTTTTTTGTAAATTTGTTCCAATAAATATTTTAAACCTGAGCGAGTTTGAATGAATCATGAATTTATTATTAAAAACATTATTCTGCTTTAAACAGTAAACTAATGTTAGCTGCTGTTAGCTGCTGTTAGCTCAGTGTGTTAGCTGCTGTTAGCTCAGTCTGTTAGCTGCTGTTAGCTGTTGTTAGCTCAGTGTGTTAGCTGCTGGTAGCTGCTGTTAGCTCAGTGTGTTAGCTGCTGTTAGCTCAGTGTGTTAGCTGCTGTTAGCTGCTGTTAGCTCAGTCTTTTTGATGATACATACGTTAGTATCATGGATCGTGTTAGCTTCCAAACTCATTTGGTAAGCTATCCACTTGTAGTGTTTTGCTAGCTGTCTCGGCGTAGAGGACCGGATGGATTTTGATACATTAGCTAGCGAGCTAACATTAGTCAGCTCAAACTACAATACGACAATATGTTTCACACTTTGCGGTAACATTAGCTTTGACTTTGGCTAATGTTAGTTTGTGTTGTTTACTTTCCACTTCAAAAAGAGATTTGGACTGAGCCGGCTCAGCAGCTTCTACGGACATGATGGCAGAGGAGCAGAGAGTGAAGAGGACGCTGACGGAGGAAGCTAAGAAGAGAAAAGGAGAGAGTGAGCGAGCAAGAAGCCGCCGGACAAGAGTAAATGTGGGACTGACTTTTAGTGGTTGGTGAGAGCTTGGTGAAATAAAAGGCTGAAAGACAGACGCCGAGCTGGGCTGACTGCTGCTGGACTAGTCAGTGAGATCAGCTGCTGCTGGGGACCTGGATGATGATTGGTGCTTTTATTTTGAAAGTCTGTCTCACATCATGTGGGACATGAAGACACTCCTCATCCTCTGCTGGTCTCTGTGGTACTGTGTTACATGAAGGCTACAACCCTAATCCAGCTGAAAGCTCGTTCACTGCCGTCCTCCTCTCACTACAGCTCATTAATAATAAAGATTACACACACACACACACACACACACTTCCATCTGTTGTGTAGGATTAAGTCATTATCAGGTCGACACATTACAATCTGTAGACTAAATGTAGTCTCTGTGAGTGTCTAAAACCTGGACGTAGTCTCCGTGACGTCCCCGCAGACTGTCTAAAACCTGGACGTAGTCTCTGTGACGTCCCCGCAGACTGTCTAAAACCTGGACGTAGTCTCTGTGACGTCCCCACAGACTGTCTAAAACCTGGACGTAGTCTCCGTGACGTCCCCGCAGACTGTCTAAAACCTGGACGTAGTCTCCGTGACGTCCCCGCAGACTGTCTAAAACCTGGCCGTAGTCTCCGTGACGTCCCCGCAGACTGTCTAAAACCTGGACGTAGTCTCTGTGACGTCCCCGCAGACTGTCTAAAACCTGGACGTAGTCTCTGTGACGTCCCCGCAGACTGTCTAAAACCTGGACGTAGTCTCCGTGACGTCCCCGCAGACGGTCTAAACCTGGACGTAGTCTCTGTGACGTCCCCGCAGACTGTCTAAAAACCTGGACAGGTCCTCCGCAGACTGTCTAAAACCTGGACGTAGTCTCTGTGAGTGTCTAAAACCTGGACGTAGTCTCTGTGACGTCCCCGCAGACTGTCTAAAACCTGGACGTAGTCTCCGTGACGTCCCCGCAGACTGTCTAAAACCTGGACGTAGTCTCTGTGACGTCCGCCGCAGACTGTCTAAAACCTGGACGTAGTCTCTGTGACGTCCCCGCAGACTGTCTAAAACCTGGACGTAGTCTCCGTGACGTCCCCGCAGACTGTCTAAAACCTGGACGTAGTCTCCGTGACGTCCCCGCAGACTGTCAAAAAACCTGGACGTAGTCTCCGTGACGTCCCCGCAGACTGTCTAAAACCTGGACGTAGTCTCTGTGACGTCCCCGCAGACTGTCTAAAACCTGGACGTAGTCTCTGTGACGTCCCGCAGACTGTCTAAACCTGGACGTAGTCTCCGTGACGTCCCCGCAGACTGTCTAAAACCTGGACGTAGTCTCTGTGACGTCCCCGCAGACTGTCTAAAACCTGGACAGGTCCTCGCAGACTGTCTAAAACCTGGACGTAGTCTCTGTGACGTCCCCGCAGACTGTCTAAAACCTGGACGTAGTCTCCGTGACGTCCCCGCAGACTGTCTAAAACCTGGACGTAGTCTCCGTGACGTCCCCGCAGACTGTCTAAAACCTGGACGTAGTCTCCGTGACGTCCCCGCAGACTGTCTAAAACCTGGACGTAGTCTCTGTGACGTCCCCGCAGACTGTCTAAAACCTGGACGTAGTCTCCGTGACGTCCCCGCAGACTGTCTAAAACCTGGACGTAGTCTCCGTGACGTCCCCGCAGACTGTCTAAAACCTGGACGTAGTCTCTGTGACGTCCCCGCAGACTGTCTAAAACCTGGACAGGTCCCCGCAGACTGTCTAAAACCTGGACGTAGTCTCTGTGACGTCCCCGCAGACTGTCTAAAACCTTGACGTAGTCTCCGTGACGTCCCCGCAGACTGTCTAAAACCTGGACGTAGTCTCCGTGACGTCCCCGCAGACTGTCTAAAACCTGGGCGTAGTCTCTGTGACGTCCCCGCAGACTGTCTAAAACCTGGACGTAGTCTCTGTGACGTCCCCGCAGACTGTCTAAAACCTGGACGTAGTCTCCGTGACGTCCCCGCAGACTGTCTGAAACCTGGACGTAGTCTCCGTGACTGTCTAAAACCTGGACGTAGTCTCTGTGATCAGGTGGTAACATAGGACGCTGTAGGCCTAAACAGACATTTTTATGAGTCTCTGTTTCATTTGTGAACGACTGAACAGTCCAGCCTCTAGTTTCGCCTCCAGGACTCGTGCTCAGTGTTTACAGGACGTCAGCTTCATTTCTTTTAAGAACTCGTTTTACGGGGAGTTACCATAAAATGAGTCAGACACTTGGAGAGGAAAGATAACCGGTCTGTCTGTTACACAGGACTCAAACAGTCGTAATGTACGACACACACAGAGTTCACCGTGTCCGCAATGAGCCGTAAACATCCGTGTGGAGCTCATATTTACCATGAGGGCGAGGCAGCGCTCCTGATTGACATCATCACTCAGTCACATTTGAATAAACATCACGCTGTGTCTAGGTCACGAGGTGGACGACGCAGCAAGAACTGGACGGACAGGTTAGCCTGAGCTAAATAAAGCTTCAACAGAAGAGGCAAACGTTTGGCTGACGTTCAGCTAACGTTATGCAAATGTTAAACGACACAGAACGAGTCAAAGAAACAAAGAACCAAGACTTTATTCAACCAGTCACTACGTCCAGGTTTTAGACAGTCTGCGGGGACGTCACAGAGACTATGTCCAGGTTTTAGACAGTCTGCGGGGACGTCACGGAGACCACGTCCAGGTTTTAGACAGTCTGCAGGGTCAGTCTTGGAGACTAACAGTCTGTATTTCTTCAGTTGAGCCAGGTGAGACAGCTGCTGCTGCTGAAGACGTCCGACCTGATCAGTGTGATCTGGTCTTACTGTCAGAGATTAAAGACTGAACCAAGACAAACGTCTGACTCAGCATCATCAGTTCATCTTAATTAACTAATTAGACTTCCTGTGATGGTCAGGTGTGTGCACAGACTCAGCTCGTCTCAGGTGTTGTCACACTTTGTGTTAAACTGTGTGTGTGTGATTAGCAGCCAATGGAGCGTCTTCCTTTTGTACCTGACAAATCAGGTTAAACCGGCTTCACTCTCAGTGTAACTCTATACTCTGTGTGTGTGTGTGTGTGTGTGTAGATCTACGCACAACAACAAAGACGTCATGTCTTTGCATAACGAACACAAAGGACGTCTGCGCCGTGATTGGCTGCGAGGCGGCGCTGAACTCTCAGTCACACCTGAGAGCGTCGACTCGGGCAGGTGCTCATCAACAGTAATTAGCATCTGAATGACAGCTGAGCCCATGTGATCACATGGTCAGACTCTTCCCTCAAGCTAAGCTACGCTAAGCTAAGCAGCTGCTTTACTCGTCATGACGTACACATGCTAACTGACTGTTAGCTTGCTAGTTAGCCAGTTTGCTAACTTAGCTTTAAGACTAGCTTAGCTCGATGGCTAGTTAGCCAGTTTGCTAACTTAGCATTAAGACTAGCTTAGCTCGATGGCTAGTTAGCCAGTTTGCTAACTTAGCATTAAGACTAGCTTAGCTCGGTGGCTATTTAGCCAGACATTAACTGTTAGATGTAGCTAGCTAATGTAGATTAGCTAGTTAGTCAGTGTATTGCTGACATAGTCATCAGATGTAACTGATGATTGATGCAGATTAGCATTTTGCTAACTTCCTTCAATCTTTGGTATTTTAAACATAGTATGCTACATTAGCATGTAGCATAGCACAAAGCTGACGGAGGCTACTTGTAGCTTCAGGTAAAGAGCTCGTGTTGCGTTACAGACAGATTCAAAGCTGATATAAAACATGAACATGAGACCAGCTGAAGCTTCAGAGCAGACACAGATTATAAATATATTAATATATCAAATCTGCTGAGTCGCTCCGACACTGAACAGCATTGTTAGCGGCTAAAGGTTAAAACTCAAACCACAGAGACTGTGAGGCGACCATCGAGAGACAATCTGTCCTCTGTGACGTCCGTCCAGAGACAATCTGTCCTCTGTGACGTCCGTCCAGAGACAATCTGTCCTCTGTGACGTCCGTCCAGAGACAATCTGTCCTCTGACAGAAGAAAATGTTCAAAATAAAATGAAGTGGACAAACGATCTGTTGTTAGCTCGTCCCTCAGAGCTCCACATTCAACTCAAGAGCTTCACTTATTAAAAAATGACACAAACAACAAACGATTGAAAGCAGCAACACTTCGATTCAACGCGTCGGCTATCAGACCATCAGAGGTAACTAGTGTGACATGTTAGTTCAACCAAATATGTGGAAACGGTTCGTTACACTGGGCGTGATGAAAACCTGACGAATACGAACCCTTCCTGTTCATCTTCGAACGTTTGGCTGACGTTCAGCCAACGTTATGCAAACGTTAAACAACACAAAGCAACTCAAAGAAACAAACAACCAAGAATTTATTCAACCAGTCACGGAGACTACGTCCAGGTTTTAGACAGTCTGTTGGGACGTCACAGAGACTACGTCCAGGTTTTAGACAGTCTGCGGGGACGTCACAGAGACTACGTCCAGGTTTTAGACAGTCTGTGGAGACGTCACAGAGACTACGTCCAGGTTTTAGACAGTCTGCGGGGACGTCACGGAGACTACGTCCAGGTTTTAGACAGTCTGCGGGGACGTCACGGAGACTACGTCCAGGTTTTAGACAGTCTGAGGGGACGTCACGGAGACTACGTCCAGGTTTTAGACAGTCTGCGGGGACGTCACAGAGACTACGTCCAGGTTTTAGACAGTCTGCTGGGACGTCACGGAGACTACGTCCAGGTTTTAGACAGTCTGCGGGGACGTCACGGAGACTACGTCCAGGGTTTAGACAGTCTGCGGGGACGTCACGGAGACTACGTCCAGGTTTTAGACAGTCTGCGAGGACGTCACAGAGACTACGTCCAGGTTTTAGACAGTCTGTGGGGACGTCACGGAGACTACGTCCAGGTTTTAGACAGTCTGTGGGGACGTCACGGAGACTACGTCCAGGTTTTAGACAGTCTGCAGGGACGTCTCAGAGACTACGTCCAGGTTTTAGACAGTCTGCAGGGACGTCTCAGAGACTACGTCCAGTTTTAGACAGTCTGCGGGGACGTCACAGAGACTACGTCCAGGTTTTAGACAGTCTGCGGGGACGTCACAGAGACTACGTCCAGGTGTAACAGACACTCACAAACAAAGTCAGCACGGTTCATCCTCTGGAGGTCACGAATGTCTAAACCAAACCTGATTCCACGTGGCCAAACACCCACCTCTTATTCATTGGGTGGAAAAAGAACTGACTGTGTCCCGGCGGGAGGTCTTTGCTCCTTTTATGTGTCGGGACTTGAACTGGGTCAGGGTTTCATTACGGAGCGTCCCCGAGTGACCGACCTGACATCTGGGTCGTAAGCTCTCGCTCTGCTGCCGGTCGGTGAGAGGAACCTGACTTCATCATGAATATCACAGACACAGTTTGATTCACGTGTTCTGATGAACGTGTTCCAACAGCCTGGATAACTACACGCTTCAGTCGTCCATAAATCAGATTTTACAGCTCCAGGTGACACGGAAGATGCTTCACACGCAACACCCACACACACGCAACACACACACACACACACACACACACACACACACTCTGGGAAACCGTTGGTCGTCTCCGGTGGAAAACTGAACGTGCTGAAACAAGAAGTGACAAAACATGTTAACGTCTCTTATTTTGAAAGGTCCTCTAAGTGTACCGTGTGTTAAAGTGTACACGTGTGTGCTTCATACACACCCCACATGTGTCTGAGCACGTAGCACGCCGACCGTTAGCAGCGTTATCACTGAACCAGGTACGTGGAGCCAAAAAAAAATACCAATGAATGGCAGCAACAGCTACGAAAACAGAAAACACAAAATTAATGTAAAAAAATTATTCAGATAAATAAATAAAAAAATACAAATTTAATGTAATTTTCAGTTTCACAGATAAATGTTTAGATTCAATAAAATGACAATTGAAAGAAACTTAAATTGTTAATCGGACAGAAACATTTGAATAAGTTACATATTTAATTACAGATAATTACTTTTATTTTACATAAATTTGTGTCATTTAAGAAAGCAGAATAAATACTGCGTAACGATCAAATGATTTACAGATAATTTCCGTAATTCTTCCGTAGTTTTCAAGTTCAAGTCCAAGTCGGCTTTATTGTCAGTACTGCAATATGTACAAGACATACAGAGAATTGAAATTGCGTTTCTCTCTGTCCAACAGCACTAAACATGAAATATAAAATACAAAATATAAGTGAAGATGTAAAAGTATATCTGAAATAAAAATATGAAATAAAAAAATTTAAAAAAAGATTAGAATATATATACAATATATACAAGCGAAAAGTAAACAACGAAAAAATCTATTTTCCTTAAATGTATGATTTTGTTTTTACAGTGTAGATTTATTCAGATATTTATCCGGACTCAGGGTGAAACTTTGTTTTCCCGAGGTAATTGAATTAATCTGATATCTCTCAAGATAATGATACAATGTTTAGAAAACTGAGGATGTGAAATGAATGAATGCATTCATACATTTCATGTGGTTACGTGATGACCGCTGAGGGCTTCCGTTCGTTCTTCACTTTCCTCCGCTCCGTGTCAGGAACAGTTTTAACGTGACGCGAGCTGCTGGCCACATTATGAAACAGTGTACGAGTGTGTCGGGTTCATTTAACGGGACAGCTGTCGAGTGTAAAAGCTGCTTTAATATTCTGATGGTGTTCACACGGCGAGGACGTTTTCATGACTCATCGCTCAGCTCAGTGTCTGTGAGATCTGTCACTGTTTGATCGGATTCTATCAACAGTCTTTTATGTTGAAGTTCTGATGATCCAGATGTTCCTTTGACCTTTGCTACGGCGCCACCCACAAGACAAAGTTTCACTTATTCTATCAAATATCTCAACATTTTGTACATTCATGGTTCTCAGATGATGCATCATTTTCTTCATCTGATAGCTGACATCAGCAAAACTCCAGCTCGTCTACAATCATTAGCTGGTGAAGGACGTCCGTCTTTTTATAAGTTTGTTATTCTGGGTGTCATCCTTCCTCCGTGACGTCCCGCAGACTGTCTAAAACCTGGACGTAGTCTCCGTGACGTCCCGCAGACTGTCTAAAACCTGGACGTAGTCTCCGTGACGTCCCCGCAGACTGTCTAAAACCTGGACGTAGTCTCCGTGACGTCCCCGCAGACTGTCTGAAACCTGGACGTAGTCTCCGTGACGTCCCCGCAGACTGTCTAAAACCTGGACGTAGTCTCCGTGACGTCCCCGCAGACTGTCTAAAACCTGGACGTAGTCTTTGTGACGTCCCCGCAGACTGTCTAAAACCTGGACGTAGTCTCCGCAGACTGTCTAAAACCTGGACGTAGTCTCCGTGACGTCCCCGCAGACTGTCTAAAACCTGGACATAGTCTCCGCAGACTGTCTAAAACCTGGACGTAGTCTTTGTGACGTCCCCGCAGACTGTCTAAAACCTGGACGTAGTCTCCGTGACGTCCCCGCAGACTGTCTAAAACCTGGACGTAGTCTCCGTGACGTCCCCGCAGACTGTCTAAAACCTGGACGTAGTCTCCGTGACGTCCCCACAGACTGTCTAAAACCTGGACGTAGTCTCCGTGACGTCCCCGCAGACTGTCTAAAACCTGGACGTAGTCTCCGTGACGTCCCCACAGACTGTCTAAAACCTGGACGTAGTCTCCGTGACGTCCCCACAGACTGTCTAAAACCTGGACGTAGTCTCTGTGACGTCCCCGCAGACTGTCTAAAACCTGGACGTAGTCTCCGTGACGTCCCCACAGACTGTCTAAAACCTGGACGTAGTCTCTGTGACGTCCCCGCAGACTGTCTAAAACCTGGACGTAGTCTCTGTGACGTCCCCGCAGACTGTCTAAAACCTGGACGTAGTCTCTGTGACGCCCCCGTCTTCTTCAGTCTTTGATCCGGTTCATGAGCACGTGGAGTTACGAACAGCTTCAGGCTTTTTTCTACACGCTGATGTAAGACGTGAAGTTCATGCATGTGAAACACCTGAAGGCGACTTGTGTCATCTTGAGCACCTGAAATAAACGTGCACGTGTGTGTGTGCATCCTGATCGGATTAAACCTGATCCGTGCCTGAGGCGTCGTCACTGTCTCTTTGTTTATGAACGCACAGTCGGCGGGTTAACCCACAAACAGGCGGCGTGAAGAAGTGTGTGGTCTGGTGCATTGTGGGAGCAGGACGCTCGTGACGAGATGACTCAGTCTGACCACTTCCTCTCTCCTGGACTGCTCAGTGTCATCATGTGTCCGCATCCCGACCATGTCACGTTACAGAGTCCACAGAGTTTTAACCTGCTGATCCTGGACGCCTGGCGCCCTCTGCAGGCCTGACGGAGAACCTGAACACTGATCAGTCTGCAGGTGATGCTGTGCTCGTCACACTTTGACTGGTTCCTATTTATCTACAGACTTTCACTTCTTGTCTTGTCTGGTTGTTACATCTCATGAAATCTGGACTAACCCTGTATGATCTAACTAAAAACACCTGGAGTTCACCTGGAATTAGTAAAACAACAAAAAAACGCCCCCTGCTGGTTAAAAATGAACGTACACACACAAACTAATGCAGGATAATAGTTTGTCTACAGTCCATTAAAGTCCAGCGTCCTTTCCTGGACATGAGGACACGACGTCGTGATCTTGTCCTCGAGTTGTTTCATTCAGGAAATATAAAGTGATGAAGGAAAGACTCTGCGGTTTTTAAACATTGAACATTTTATTATTTCACTTTTTTAAAAACTTTCTCGTCGTTTGTGATGAGGTCACTTCCTGTTCAGGTCTGAGAGCATCATGGGAAAAAAAGAGCGAGCAGCAGAGACGATGAACGACAGACGTCAAACATTATTTAAATGTCACCTGTGAACCTTTGACAGAAGTAAGCGGACACCTCTGCAGGTGGAGAGTGTAATCATGGAGGTACAAAATACTTCATAAATACAGGAGATATAAATACAGAGTGTTTGTTCTCGTGTGGAGAGAGGAAGAGGCCGAGCTCTCAAACCTGACCTGATGAAGATCCCTGACTGTCTATCTGACAACACTGCTCCTCCAGAAACTTCTGAGAGGAGCCAAGAAGAAAAGCTACAGCAACAATTTAAAATCCCTCCTTACAACATACGAGTGAAGAGACGGGAAAGTGCTGCATGATTACAGACAGGAGGAAAGAGAAGAAGAGGAGGAGGCGGCGTCTCCTCGCCTCACAGTCCGGTGTCGTTGTACGTCGGCCTGGCCACCTTCAGGATGCTCTGAGCGTTCTCCTCCACCAGAGGGCGCCACTTCACCTCACCTGTCAGCAGCAGGTCCTCGCCATCCAGAGCGTCGATGTACTGCATCTGAAGAAGAAGAAGAAGAGACTTAGCGTGATGGAGAAGAGAGAAGGAGGGAAGCCAACCTGTTACTGTGTTCACTGTTAGACTGGACACTGCCGGTTCAGAGGTTCTGTCGCTGTGTTCACTGTTAGACTGGACACTGCTGGTTCAGAGGTTCTGTCGCTGTGTTCACTGTTAGACTGGACACTGCTGGTTCAGAGGTTCTGTCGCTGTGTTCACTGTTAGACTGGACACTGCTGGTTCAGAGGTTCTGTCGCTGTGTTCACTGTTAGACTGGACACTGCTGGTTCAGAGGTTCTGTCGCTGTGTTCACTGTTAGACTGGACACTGCCGGTTCAGAGGTTCTGTCACTGTGTTCACTGTTAGACTGGACACTGCCGGTTCAGAGGTTCTGTCTCTGTGTTCACTGTTAGACTGGACACTGCTGGTTCAGAGGTTCTGTCGCTGTGTTCACTGTTAGACTGGACACTGCCGGTTCAGAGGTTCTGTCGCTGTGTTCACTGTTAGACTGGACACTGCCGGTTCAGAGGTTCTGTCACTGTGTTCACTGTTAGACTGGACACTGCCGGTTCAGAGGTTCTGTCGCTGTGTTCACTGTTAGACTGGACACTGCCGGTTCAGAGGTTCTGTCTCTGTGTTCACTGTTAGACTGGACACTGCTGGTTCAGAGGTTCTGTCGCTGTGTTCACTGTTAGACTGGACACTGCTGGTTCAGAGGTTCTGTTGCTGTGTTCACTGTTAGACTGGACACTGCTGGTTCAGAGGTTCTGTTGCTGTGTTCACTGTTAGACTGGACGCTGCTGGTTCAGAGGTTCTGTCACCGTGTTCACTGTTAGACTGGACACTGCTGGTTCAGAGGTTCTGTTCTGACACTAGCTCATAGCACTACTAGCATAGCAGTGTGTGTGTGTTTGGTCATGTTTAATGTCGTCTGCAGGTTTGTGTGTTCTGGTGAAAATTAGCCTGACGAACTTGTTTACTTTCCCTGGAAATGTGTGACACACACACACACACAGTCAGTGGAGTGTGTCATTTGTTTTGTTTTCTGATGTAACACACACACACACACACACACACACACACACACACACACAGCGTGGTACTCTGTTGGCTGATTGAGTTGGACACCACCTCCACAACCTTTGACACACCTGTGTGTGTGTGTGTGTGTGTGTGTGTGTGTATACACGTGGTCTGATGTAAACGCTGCAGATGAAGGTCTGCAGGTGATTCAACCAGGGAGAGGACGTATATGGTGAGGAGGTCAACAGGTGAGGAGGCTCAGGGAGGAGAGCGAGCATCGATTGGACGACATAAAAATACGTCTTGTGCTAACGACAGTTAGCAGTTCACTGCTTAGCCATCTGTCCAACCACAGAGCTGAGACTCACCTGTCTCACACAGTCACCTGTCTCACACAGGCTCAACATGAACTCACCTGTTTGCGTACGTACTCCACCATGAGCTCGAGCTGTCGGGGGTCTTCACAGTCTCGGTTGAACAGATTCCTCCACAGAGCTGCTGCCAGCACACAGTCATCAGACAGGATCCCCTACGGACACGGAACACGGGAACACGGAACACAGAACACAGCGGCGTCATTGTAAACGGATACACAATACACAGCAAAAAGGCCACTCGGCCAGGAGAAGTGTGTAACTGGCAAAAATAGAGGGAACATTTAGCACGCTCAAAAAGAGCGGGAAAATCTAGCCTGCTCAAAAAGAGCGGGAAAATCTAGCCTGCTCAAAAAGAGCGGGAAAATCTAACACGCTCAAAAAGAGCGGGAAAATCTAACACGCTCAAAAAGAGCGGGAAAATCTAACACGCTCAAAAAGAGCGGGAAAATCTAACACGCTCAAAAAGAGCGGGAAAATCTAATACGCTCAAAAAGAGCGGGAAAATCTAACACGCTCAAAAAAGAGCGGGAAAATCTAACGCGCTCAAAAAGAGCGGGAACATCTAACGCGCTCAAAAAGAGCGGGAACATTTAACACGCTCAAAAAGAGCGGGAAAATGTAATGTTTAAAAATAGCGGGAAAATTTAACATGGGCGCTTACGGACGGAATGTTTGGAGCTAGAGAGTGTGAAGAAAATCACAAACAAAACATTTAAACTGCTCTAAGTTGCACAAATTTCACTCTACAGACATAATTCTAACATCAAACCGTAGGAAGGTTTGTGCTGCTCGTTCACATGTTACTGCTGAAGCCGTCAGACTTTTAGTTTTGGCTCAATGAGCTCAGAAGTGTCAGGATCACCCACCAACTGAGAGTAGAAATTTCTGGAGTAAGATAGGCATAGCAGATTTCTACCTCGCTCTAATGGTCACATTTTTAACTTTATCCACATAAATAATATATGTAGACGTTCAGCGAGGCCCGAGGATGATTATAATCAAGTCCGCTCATTGATACAACCTACGGTCTGCTTCTATTTATAGCAGTTAACCGTCACTGGTTGCCGGGCGGACTTCACAAGGCTGGCTGTGATTAACTGAAGTGTGTAAAAACTCACCTCATCGTATCCAAATATGGCGGCGTAGAACGTCTCCGTCATCGCCTTCATCGCTTCCTTTCTATGGATGGCATCGATCTGTCACAGGAAAGAACAAAAAGACGTTACGGGAAGTTTGATCTCATCCTTGCTGCCTTTCTTAAACCAGACTGTCGTGAACCTCCCGGCACCGCGGCTCTTCAGGGTGGAGCTCGGATGTAGTGGCGGCGAGGTTGGAGAGTTTGGTGATTATGAACGTGGAGGAAATGAAGCAATGTTTTGACTGCTGCGACCACAATTAGCATGAAACCTAAGAAGGAGTCCAGTCAGAGCTGCTGGTCATACATGTTAATGAAACACGTGAACGTGACATCATCTTTAAAACTGAAACATAATCAACTTCTTAAGGTTTTAATCACAAAAACTTCAACTTTACTTCTTCATCAGTGATGACTGTTATTGTCATTATTAGTGTTTCTAAACATACATGACGCAGTCATGATGTGTATTAATGTCCACACACTGATCTGCAGCTGTTTGTGTCGAGGTCAAATCCAGGTTTTAATTCACCGTCACGTGTCGAAGTTCGAGCCAACACGCAGGGATGTATGCAAGTGTGTATGTACACATAGGCAGCTGTGAAAACACACACACGCTGTAATTCCTCATCTCTGACCTCTTTCTGTCAAAGTGAGAAAAACTAAAAGAGTTTGAACTTCAGCTGAGAGGCCAGGAAGTGACACGGTGTCTGATGTCACTTCCTGTTTGAGTCCGATCACTTTGTGACTTTCCTCTGATAAACTAACGTCTGTTATATCCCGTTAGCGTTAGCCCAGTTTGGGGGAGTGTTAGTGTTTGTACCACAGGTGAGGAGGTTTACAGACCCAGGCTGCCGAGCCAATGTCGTGCCAGAACCGGAGCTGGGTAATAAATTGGTATCATGGATCACATTAGCTGCTCGTTTGGTAAATCTAAATTAAATATCCACTCAGTGTTTTGCCTCAAGTATACGTAACATAATCAGAACAAATACTCCAGTACAGCTGAACATATTTACCACAGTGGGATTTGAACTCTGTAAAATCGACACAAACACAGAGCTGTGCGTCGTCCTCGTGAACTTTCAGAGTTCATTTCAGCATAATGAGAAAGTCTCCGTGAAAGCCAAAGACTCAATGAGCGACACTTCCTGGAGCTGCTCCACTGACAGAGAATAGAGGAGCGACTTAACGGACACGGCGACCGCAGCCAGGCCGACTGTCTCCGGGGACTCTGCTTCACTTTCTGCTGGAGAACTGTTGGCACAATTATGCTGATGTAAAAACTTTAAATATACACAAGCTGCGTCCTCTGTAGCTGCAACGGCACGAATAAAACTTAATGCACTGCTGCATCAGGCCGGAGCGGAAACGTTTGAGAAATACTGAATATTTATTTAACACGACCACGTTCGGCTGTTGTCAGGCAGAAACACAAACACATCTGTGAGACTGACAAACTTTCTCTGTTTGCTCCATATCTCTGAGTTCTGGACGTCTGAAGGCAGTTTGAACATGTTCTGATGTTTTATATTAGGTAGTCAGATCTTTAATAAATGTTAGCTGTGTCTTTAGCTTCATCAAAAATCTTTCATAGATCAGCAGAAGAAAGTTTTCTTCTTGACTCAACAACAAACTAATTCACATTTTGTCACCACATTCTGCTTAAAGTAGCTTTAAGAAACCAAAACGCGATAAAACACAGAGCTGCTTCTTATGAGAGCAGAATCTATTGGACAACGATTACGGTTATACAAATACAAAGAGTAGACATTCAAGAAGTGGTCTGAACTCACTGACTCGTGAACCGGAAACGTTACAGCCTACAGAAACATCACGAGTTAATGTTTTTATGTCTCTACGCGGATCCGGTACCAGCTCGCATGCCGTTAACCAGCAGCTACCGTAAACACAGTAAAGCTAAACGTTGTGAAGTGTGGCTGTGTCACAGAACGTTGAACAAATGTTTAAAAACACGTTACGCGTGTGGGGTGTCGTTGGGCTCGGTTGGTGGAGCGGCCGCCCCATGTGCGGGGGCTCGGTCCTTGCCGCGGCCGCCCAGGGTTCGGGTCCGACCTGTGGCTCTTTCCCGCGTGTCGTTCCCCGTCTCTCTCTCGCCACATACCTGTCACTCTTCAGCTGTCTCTGTCAAAAATGAAGCTTGAAAAGCCCCCCCCAAAAAAATCCATTAAAAAAAAAATTACGTGTGAAGTATCTGGTGACACACGGGATGACGGTAACGTAACATCGACCGCTGGTGTGACACAATGTCGGCACCGTGACGTGATGAGGTTTATAGATGTAAAACAGTCGATGTGACTAATGACTGTGATAAAATATAATAAAAAAAAATGTTTACAATAAATAAATATTAAATGAAATGAATTAAACTTGATTTAATGTTATTTGCACTGAAACTTTAATGTTACATTAATTGTTTTTTGACAAAGTTTAAAGTTTTAGAATAATTTAAATGAATATACAGTGGTCCCTCGTTTATCGCGGGGGGTACGTTCTAAAAATAACCCGCAATAAACGAAATCCGCAAAGTAAGTTTTACAACTATTATTCATGTTTTAAGGCCGTAAAACCCCTAACCACACACTTTTATACACCTTTTTACACGCATTCTGTACAGTACTCCCTTAGCCAATTCAGGACGCAGAACACAATGCGCGTTCATACTGTACAGTACGCTGTAAAAAAAAGCAAAATTACATACAAAAAAAAAAAAAATCAGTGAAACGAGTCCTTGAAAAGTGAACCGCGTTATAGCGAGGGACGACTGTATAACTTTAAGTTAAACTGAGTTTATAAATTATCATTATATATATATATATATATATATATATATATATATATTTTTTTTTTTTTAAATAAATTCTTTGATTTCAAGTTTAAATTTGATTTAAAAAGACGTTCTTTAACGTCCTCAGTGGTCGTTTTGTGGTTCCGACTCCGTTACAGTCTCAGGATCATCTCAGCTGATCGAAAGCCGACCCTCCTCAAACACTCTTACGTGTCCGTGAACATGACTCAGAGCTCTTTCGTGGTTCCATCTGAACTTTGTGTTTCCGTGACGCTCGTTGTCACATGATCTCAGTGGTATACAGACATCAGCTGAGCGGCTATATTTAGTGTGTGTGTTATCACAGGCATGCTGTAGAGTAATGCATGTACAGCTCACGGCGATCCGCACGTAAACACACTCACCCCCAAGATTTTGCTCCTCTGCTCGACGTCCTCCCACATGGAGTGGACGATGTACCGGCACATGTACTTCCCCGCTCTGCCCTCCTGACGCATCCGAACCAAACACATCCTGACGCAGAAGAAAACGGCGACGACACGTGACGGTTAAAACACAGACGGCATCAGGAGATGAACGATTTAAACAAAGCGTTTCACACTCACCAAACATGAAGCTGTGCCACCAAGAACCACGAGTTCAGTGTGTCGGGGAGGGAGCACTCTGAAACGGAGTTAACGGACACGTTAATGAACGTTTATCCACGTTCAGAGCCATGTTTGATGTTTGTGTTCCAGATGTCTGAACACTGGATGTGTTGTTGTGTTTAATGTAACATGTTATAATGTATAACGTGTATCAGTGTCTCACTTTCAAAGAAGTCATGTAGTTGATTCTCTCCACGCAGCACGTGTACATGCGCAGAGCTGCAATCTTAATTTTCTGTGAAGACAAAAAAAAAAAAGATTAATATTAATTAATAACACATTTAACAGGAGCGCTGCAGTATAGTCGACATAAAGACAGGAAACACGTTCTGTTAGCCTTTAACGTCATGTGACATGGCAGGTAGGCTGCTGTGTTCACTGTTAGACTGGACACTGCCGGTTCAGAGGTTCTGTTGCTTTGTTCAATGACAGAACGGGGGGGGTGTCTATAGTCAGGGTGTGGTAAAATCATTAATCACTGATCGTCTTGAAGGCTTGATGAGCTGATACACAATCAATCAAGGGAGTGTTTGGTCTTGTCATCGCAGATCATGAGCTCGTTCCTGAACACTAAACATCGATGATCTGACCGCTCTGCTGGCTCACAGATGCTCGATGCGTCATAAATCACGTGTTCGTTCGTGCCGTCACGTGAGGACAGAGACACAAACATCAGTTTGACGTCGTCTCTGTGGTGCATTCGAGGACAGGCAGACGTGTTGACATGCTGATGACAGCTGATAATTTAAGATCTCGTCTGTCCTCTGACAACCTGAACACATCAGTGACACGAGTAATCTGAGAGCTCTGATTGGTTGAGAGGTTTGCTTCAGGGGGTGGTTGGCGTGTTTGTACTCGCCCGAAAGGTGAAATCAGAGTAAAGGTGAAGCTGTATCAGCACAGCGAGGCACAACCTCGTTCTCGTTTATTATATCAAGAACTGAGCCTCCTCTCTGCTCCCTCACATCTCTAATGTTCCCACAACGTTTACACAACCTTTAATAAACACTTCCTTTGTCACACCACCTCCTCCACCCGTCGTCTCTCCCTCCGTCACTCACCCATTTGTTGTATTTGAGCGGCCCGGTGAAGCCCATCGCCTCGATCAGCTTCGTGAAGGCTCCGACCTCCTCCTCCGTGTGCTGGGGCGTCTCCTTCACGCTGCACAGCTGGTGGACGAGGACAGAGACAGAAGACAGGAGACAGAGAGGACAGAGACAGAAGACAGGAGACAGAGAGAGAGGACAGAGATAGAGGAGGACAAATCATCCATTAACAGCACATCATGATGACACACCTGTTGGACGTGGCCTTTACTGAGCGCGTGCAGCTGCTGAGTAAATTAATAAAGTGACCTGATGACAGATGATTAAAACACTAACCGAGCGCTCACACACACACACACACACTCTTTTGGTTTTCTTACCTGTGTGCTCATGTGAACTGTCCGACATGGTGTTAAACACGGAGAGGACACTCTGGCTGCTAAAGCTCTGGAGAGGCCGACTTCTTGATCTAAAACCTAGACAGAGACACATCCAGGTTTTAGACAGTCTGCGGGGACGTCACCGGAGGATCCGCGTCCAGGTTTTTTAGACAGTCTGCGGGGACGTCACGGAGACTAGGTCCAGGTTTTAGACAGTCTGCCGGGGACGTCACGGAGACTAACGTCCAGGTTTTAGACAGTCTGCGGGGACGTCACGGAGACTACGTCCAGGTTTTAGACAGTCTGCGGGGACGTCACGGAGACTACGTCCAGGTTTTAGACAGTCTGCGGGGACGTCACGGAGACTACGTCCAGGTTTTAGACAGTCTGCGGTAGGGGTGGGCGATATATCGAATATACTCGATATATCGCGGCTTCTTCTGCGTGAGATGTATGAAATGACTATATCGCGACCATCGAGTACTTGTCACGTAAATGTTTTATTAAGCCGTCTGCATTTAATTCTCCGGAGTTTTAACCTGTCACACTGCCCCGCCCACCCAGAAAAATCCCCTGCGCGCATGCGTACTTTCTGTATCAAGTGAGGAGAGAAGTGAAGAGCCCAAGCGGGTTAATTGAAGATGGAGACGGACGACTTGGTTCCGAAGAAAAACAACTGCGGTCACGCCAGCCGTCTCTCGTTTTCCGCGTGGTCACGTCAGCTGCTCCGATATTTTCAAGTGCGCCCTTATTGCGACTTTATGGCAAATACTCAAATACAAGTCAGCGCCAGCTTACTGCAAGCGTGTGGACACTACCGGTTTTCAAAATAAGACGTGGGGTGTTAAATGTATTAAACGTTTATTTATTGATTTAAAAAGTGTCTCATAAGCCAAGTATGATCCTGCACTGCTCCAATGCTCATATGTACATTATGAAATATATTAAAAATTCATAAAAATATGACAAGTATTAAAATGCTATAAGAGAGTGTGTGTCGTATAGCAGGTGTAGATCGACTGTTCTACACTGATTTTGAGCCAATAGGTCACATGACCTGGAAGCTATTGAGCTTTAAAGCTCATATTTACATTATGAAATGTATTAAAAATTCATAAAAATATGACAAGTGTTAAAATGCTATAAAAAGAGAGCTGTGTCTCATACAGCAAGTGTACTGTATATCTACTGTTCTACACTTGATTCTGAGCAATTACAATGCTATCAAGGTAATAATGACATTATTTATTAGAAATAAAACAATACAAAACAACAACATCAAAGATATCGAGATATATATCGTGCATCGCGATATAGCCTAAAAATATCGAGATATTGGTTACAGGCCATATCGTGCAGCCCTAGTCTGCGGGGACGTCACAGAGACTACGTCCAGGTTTTAGACAGTCTGCGGGGACGTCACGGAGACTACGTCCAGGTTTTTAGACAGTCTGCGGGGACGTCACGGAGACTACGTCCAGGTTTTAGACAGTCTGCGGGGACGTCACGGAGACTACGTCCAGGTTTTAGACAGTCTGCGAGGACGTCACGGAGACTACGTCCAGGTTTTAGACAGTCTGCAGGGACGTCACGGAGACTACGTCCAGGTTTAGACAGTCTGCGGGGACGTCACGGAGACTACGTCCAGGTTTTAGACAGTCTGCGGGGACGTCACGGAGACTACGTCCAGGTTTTAAACAGTCTGCAAGGACGTCTCAAAGACTACGTCCAGGTTTTAGACAGTCTGCAAGGACGTCTCAAAGACTACATCCAGGTTTTAGACAGTCTGCGGGGACGTTACGGAGACTACGTCCAGGTTTTAGACAGTCTGCGGGGACGTTACGGAGACTATGTCCAGGTTTTAGACAGTCTGCTGGGACGTCACGGAGACTACGTCCAGGTTTAGACAGTCTGCGGGGACGTCACGGAGAGAGCTACCCAGGTTTTAGACAGTCTGCGGGGACGTCACGGAGACTACGTCCAGGTTTTAGACAGTCTGCGGGGACGTCACGGAGACTACGTCCAGGTTTTAGACAGTCCTGCGGGGACGTCACGGAGACTACGTCCAGGTTTTAGACAGTCTGCGGGGACGTCACGGAGACTACGTCCAGGTTTTAGACAGTCTGCGGGGACGTCACGGAAGACTACGTCCAGGTT
>JAFMOB010000367.1:174156-191656 GCA_018985215.1 Larimichthys polyactis
GCGAGGGCAAAGGGTGGGTGGCGATGATTGATGACGAGGAAGTAGACCTGACTGTATTCACGAGCAGGTGCAGGCATCATGGAAGTCCCCCTGGGAACGGTACAGCGAACCCAAACCGAACATCTGTCTGCAGAACGGTGTGTGTGCATGTGTGTGTGTGTGTTTGTGTGTGTGTGCGTGTTTGCAGGGTGGCTTAGCAACAATCAGGTAAAAATGCCCCATTATGAGCATTCTTTACTCGTTAGATCTTAGAAGTTGTTTATCCAGTCACAGACGTGGTTGCACTGTGGTCCAGCATGGATAAATTTAGCATAAGACTCAGCAACCATTTCAGAGCCATTGTTATTGGAAAGTCTGTGTGCCATTCCAATTGATACATCGACTGTTGGAAACAAATTGCTGGCATTAAAGCAAAGCACATTGTGGCTTACACTTAATGCAGATAGTTATCCTGAAACTTTTAATTCGGAGGATAAAATTGCTTTTCGTGCTTAATTGCTCTCAGGGTCATGTGGGCTGGAACCTATCAGAGCGAGGATCAGGCAGAAGATGAACCGAACCGGTTTGCAGGTCCATCAGAGGAGAAGACGGCCCACCTGAAACTCGCATAACCAAAACTCAAACCGGTGCTACCCATTGACCCGCACTGTGGGAAAATAAGATCCTGGACGGAGCTTAAACTCTCGGCTGGCCTTCGCTCAGCCCGTGGCCAACAAACAAAAGTCAGCGTTGCCCTGCAGCGGCAACAGCAACAGCAACAGCCCAATGCTGCAATATAGTAGGAGACGACACGAGGTCGCCAAAAGCGGGAGTTCAGAACTGTCGTCACTCTGAGAACATTTTAAAAGACTGCTCAACGTGTTGAGTCTGAGGATCTGTTGCTTCTATATATATATTGTATAAATCAGTGTTTGTTGTCTCCAGTGTCAGAGTGTAATCCCACTGTGTAACTATGTTCAGCTGTACTCGAGTATTGTCTGATTACATTACTTCTGATAAAACAGCCAATCAGCAGCCAGGTTTACGGGTACCCGTCGATCTGAGCTCACCGCCAAGCTGACAAACTGAGCTAACAGCAGCTACAGCTGTCAGCAGTTTACTTCACTGTCCATCATAAACTCTGTAAACACAGTAAAATATGATCCAGTTTCACCAGAATCAGTCAAATAGTTGCTGCGTGTGACTCTAAATTCGTCTCAGTTGGCCGTGGTGTTTGTCGCTCTGAGCTGTCTGTCAAATTAAAATCCACAAACTGATCCTGAGATTTAAAAAACACCGTCAGAGTGACGCCTCGCGTGTCGCCTCGTCAGCGCGCCTGTAATGTCAACACTTTGCTCGGAGCCGACCGGCGCTCATAAAATCTCCTTTATAGCACAATGAGCCAAACTCACTAACCTGCACAGTCATTTCCCAAATGCACAGCTCCAATATTCACTTAGCCTCGCTGACCCTGCGCACATAGGCAGCACGTTTAATGGAAGAAGCCTTTGGGAAGCCGGGGCAGAGGTGAGCGTGTTAATATGAGCCGAGCGCTGACAGCTGCACGGGTCACGGAGGCTCATTACGTGTTAGGACAAACTGGGACGTTGTATCCAGCGTCAATAAAACGATACGAGCTGTCCGCCTGTCTCACTTCCACTTCTCCATCATGCAGCCTGTCGTCAATCACAGAGTGAGACTTCACCCTCCGTGACGTTGCGTGAGTCGTCCATGTCTAAAAACTGGACGTAGTCTCATTCCGAGACGTCTCGGCAGACTGTCTAAAACCTGACGTAGTCTCTGTGACGTCCCGCAGACTGTCTAAAACCTGGACGTAGTCTCCGAGACGTCTCGGCAGACTGTCTAAAACCTGGACGTAGTCTCCGCGACGTCCCCGCAGACTGTCTAAAACCTGGACGTA
This sequence comes from Larimichthys polyactis, assembly GCA_018985215.1. Lineage (NCBI taxonomy): Eukaryota > Metazoa > Chordata > Actinopteri > Sciaenidae > Larimichthys > Larimichthys polyactis. The sequence goes on from JAFMOB010000367.1 coordinate 176,057, forward strand.
GTCTCCGAGATCTCGGCAGACTGTCTAAAACCTGGACGTAGTCTCTGAGACGTCCCGCAGACTGTCTAAAACCTGGACGTAGTCCTGTGACGTCCCCACGACTGTCTAAAACCTGGACGTAGTCTCTGTGACGTCCCCACAGACTGTCTAAAACCTGGACGTAGTCTCCCGTGACCAAAACAGTTTTTTGTACCAGGCTGTAAACATGTTTATTCTGCTGGTGGACATTTTAACATGGGGACTTACGGAGACTGACTCACACAGTAGTTCTCGTCCTCGTCTGGTGATTATAGTCGACTTTGGCTGCGAACAGTCGAGCGTTGGTTCAAATCCCGTCCAGTCCATAAATATTACACGTTCAGCTTCATTTTTATGTGTCGGTGTGAAATGGCTGTTTGTGGGCGTGAGTGTAAGTATGAACGCTGCTGCATGTCGACATAAGGACATAAAGTGTGTGTAAGTGTGTGTGTGTGTGAGTGTGTGTGTGTGGTGTCCCTGTCTGAAGTTTGAGGAAACAGTAGGTGGCAGTATAATATGTAGCGGAGCACAGAGGTTAGGCCGGCCGCCGAGAGAAGGAGTGTGAAGAGAAACCTCATCCAGGTTATTGTAGAGAGCTTGTCAGGATTTATTAGGCTAGGTAAGCACACGAGCCCCCAGCCGTCGTAAAACACACACAAATGTCTGTGCAACACACACACACACACTCACACACACTCACACACACACACACACACACACACTCACACACACTCACACACACACACACTCACACTCACACCACACACACTCACACACACCACACTCACCACACACACACACACCACACACACACACACACACCACACCCACACACTCACACACACACAACACACACTCAGTAGAGTCATAAAGTGGCTCCAGATAACTTAAGCTAGGAGAGGGACTCGATGACATCATGACAGCTACAGGGCCGCGCTGCCTCTCCATGTTTTCCTTCACCGGAGTTAAAGTTTACCTTCACCACGGAGAAGAGGAAGAGGAGGGGAAGAGGAGGGGAGGAAGAGGAGGGGAGGAAGAGGAGGAAGAGGAACACTACACTACAGGTGTACTGGGTGAACTGTGTATGACTAAAACAACAAAGAAAATATCCCAATCGTATTTTATAGTTTATATCAAATAAGATCATGTTTTTTTTATGATGCAGCATTTCCTACATGACACAGTGAATTTAACATCAGCATGAAGGTCCAGCCTGAGGACGTGGACCAGAACAAGCTCTGATCACATGGTATGAATCTGTTCTTAGGATTACTGAGCTCTGATTGGTCAGTTACAGCTTTCTGCTGTTTTTCTGTTAGAAAGTCAAATCAATAATTTGACACAAAATATTGATCCTGTTGTGAGCAGCCATGCATTATTACTCGGCTCGTAGATTTTCTGTGCAATAAGATAATGTGCAATAAGTTCACAATATTTTCATTATAAATTTCTGCTGATCATTTGCAGTATTACTTACAATCAGATAATTGTAGACCTATTTAATGATCACATGGTTTGAATCTGAAGCTTTTGTGAACTTGTACTTGGCGATGTCCAAATTATGATTTCTAATGATGAATGACTCTTTCTACTGTTTTTCTACAATAGAAAGTCAAATCAAATCATTAATTTGACACAAAGTATTTATTTCTGACGTGACGTGAGTAGCCATATAATATTACTCAGCTAGTCCAGTAACCGACAACTGAATTTCCTGTGGAAAGAACAGCATCACAACTTCAAGTATCAATTTGCACTGTGTCCTGACATGTCCTAACGTGTTGTAACGTGTCCTAACGTGTTGTAACATGTCATAACGTGTTGTAACGTGTCCTAACGTGTTGTAACATGTCATAACCTGTTGTAACATGTCCTAACGTGTTGTAACGTGTCCTAATGCGTTGTAACATGTCCTTATGTGTTGTAACATGTCCTAACGTGTTGTAACATGTCCTAACGTGTTGTAACATGTCATAACGTGTTGTAACGTGTCCTAATGCGTTGTAACTTGTCCTAATGTGTTGTAACATGTCATAACGTGTTGTAACGTGTCGTAACATGTCATAACGTGTTGTAACGTATCCTCACGTGTTGTAACGTGTCCTAACGCGTTGTTACATGTCCTAACGTGTTGTAACATGTCATAACGTGTTGTAACGTGTCCTAACGTGTTGTAACGTGTCATAACGTGTTGTAACATGTCCTAACGTGTTGTAACGTGTCCTAATGCGTTGTAACATGTCCTAACGTGTTGTAACATGTCATAACGTGTTGTAACGTGTCCTAACGTGTTGTAACATGTCGTAATGTGTTGTAACATGTCGTAACATGTTGTAACATGTCGTAACGTGTTGTAACATGTCCTAATGTGTTGTAACATGTCGTAGCATGTTGTAACGTGTCCTAATGTGTTGTAACGTGTCCTAACGTGTTGTAATGTGTCCTAATTTTTTGTAACGTGTCCTAATGTGTTGTAACATATCGTAACGTGTTGTAACATGTCCTAATGTGTTTGTAACATGTCGTAACGTGTTGTAACATGTCCTAATGTGTTGTAACGTGTCGTAACGTGTTGTAAAATATCGTAACGTGTTGTAACATGTCCTAATGTGTTGTAACATGTCGTAACATGTTGTAACGTGTCCTAATGTGTTGTAACGTGTCCTAACGTGTTGTAATGTGTCCTAATGTGTTGTAACGTGTCCTAACGTGTTGTAACGTGTCCTAACGTGTTGTAACGTGTCCTAACGTGTCCTAACGTGTTGTAACATGTCGTAACGTGTTGTAACGTGTCGTAATGTGTTGTAACATGTCGTAGCATGTTGTAACGTGTCCTAATATGTTGTAACGTGTCCTAACGTGTTGTAATGTGTCCTAATGTTTTGTAACGTGTCCTAATGTGTTGTAACATGTCGTAACGTGTTGTAACATGTCCTAATGTGTTGTAACGTGTCGTAGCATGTTGTAACGTGTCCTAATGTGTTGTAACGTGTCCTAACGTGTTGTAATGTGTCCTAATGTTTTGTAACGTGTCCTAATGTGTTGTAACATGTCCTAACGTGTTGTAACGTGTCCTAACGTGTTGTAACATGTCGTAACGTGTTGTAACATGTCCTAATGTGTTGTAACGTGTCGTAACGTGTTGTAACATATCGTAACGTGTTGTAACGTGTCCTAACGTGTCGTAACATGTCATAACGTGTTGTAACGTATCCTCACGTGTTGTAACGTGTCCTAACGCGTTGTAACATGTCCTAACGTGTTGTAACATGTCATAACGTGTTGTAACGTGTCGTAACGTGTTGTAACGTGTCATAACGTGTTGTAACATGTCCTAACGTGTTGTAACGTGTCCTAATGCGTTGTAACATGTCCTAACGTGTTGTAACATGTCATAACGTGTTGTAACGTGTCCTAACGTGTTGTAACATGTCGTAATGTGTTGTAACATGTCGTAACGTGTTGTAACATGTCGTAACGTGTTGTAACATGTCCTAATGTGTTGTAACATGTCGTAGCATGTTGTAACGTGTCCTAATGTGTTGTAACGTTCCTAACGTGTTGTAATGTGTCCTAATTTTTTGTAACATGTCCTAATGTGTTGTAACATATCGTAACGTGTTGTAACATGTCCTAATGTGTTGTAACATGTCGTAACGTGTTGTAACATGTCCTAATGTGTTGTAACGTGTCGTAACGTGTTTAACATATCGTAACGTGTTGTAACATGTCCTAATGTGTTGTAACATGTCGTAACATGTTGTAACGTGTCCTAATGTGTTGTAACGTGTCCTAACGTGTTGTAATGTGTCCTAGTGTTGTAACGTGTCCTAACGTGTTGTAACGTGTCCTAACGTGATGTAACGTGTCCTAACGTGTTGTAACGTGTTGTAACATGTCGTAACGTGTTGTAACGTGTCGTAATGTGTTGTAACATGTCCTAACGTGTTGTAACATGTCGTAACGTGTTGTAACATGTCCTAATGTGTTGTAACATGTCGTAGCATGTTGTAACGTGTCCTAATGTGTTGTAACGTGTCCTAACGTGTTGTAATGTGTCCTAATGTTTTGTAACGTGTCCTAATGTGTTGTAACATGTCGTAACGTGTTGTAACATGTCCTAATGTGTTGTAACGTGTCGTAACGTGTTGTAACATATCGTAACGTGTTGTAACATGTCCTAATGTGTTGTAACATGTCGAACATGTTGTAACGTGTCCTAATGTGTTGTAACGTGTCCTAACGTGTTGTAACGTGTCCTAACGTGTTGTAACGTGTCCTAACGTGTTGGTAACAGGTCGTAACGTGTTGTAACGTGTCCTAACGTGTTGTAACATGTCCTAACGTGTTGTAACATGTCGTAACGTGTTGTAACGTGTTGTAACATGTCGTAATGTGTTGTAACATGTCGTAACGTGTTGTAATGTGTCCTAACGGTTGTAACTGTCCTAATGTGTTGTAACATGTCGTAACGTGTTGTAACATGTCCTAATGTGTTGTAACATATCGTAATGTGTTGTAACATTCCTAATGTGTTGTAACATGTCGTAACGTGTTGTAACATGTCCTAATGTGTTGTAACGTGTCGTAACGTGTTGTAACATATCGTAACGTGTTGTAACATGTCCTAATGTGTTGTAACATGTCGTAACATGTTGTAACGTGTCCTAATGTGTTGTAACGTGTCCTAACGTGTTGTAACGTGTCCTAATGTGTTGTAACGTGTCCTAACGTGTTGTAACGTGTCCTAACGTGTTGTAACATGTCGTAACGTGTCCTAACGTGTTGTAACATGTCCTAACGTGTTGTAACATGTCGTAACGTGTTGTAACGTGTCCTAACGTGTTGTAACATGTCGTAATGTGTTGTAACATGTCGTAACGTGTTGTAATGTGTCCTAACGTGTTGTAACATGTCCTAATGTGTTGTAACGTGTCCTAATGTGTTGTAACATGTCGTAACGTGTTGTAACATGTCCTAATGTGTTATAACATGTCGTAACATGTTGTAACGTGTCGTAATGTGTTGTAATGTGTCCTAACGTGTTGTAATGTGTCCTAATGTGTTGTAACGTGTCCTAACGTGTCCTAACGTGTTGTAACTTGTTCTAATGTGTTGTAACGTGTCCTAATGTGTTGTAACATGTCGCAACGTGTTGTAACATGTCCTAATGTGTTGTAACATGTCGTAACATGTTGTAACGTGTCCTAACGTGTTGTAACATGTCGTAATGTGTTGTAACGTGTCCTAACGTGTTGTAATGTGTCCTAACGTGTTGTAACTTGTTCTAACGTGTTGTAACGTGTCCTAATGTGTTGTAACATGTCGTAACGTGTTGTAACGTGTCGTAACGTGTTGTAACGTGTCCTAACGTGTTGTAACATGTCGTAATGTGTTGTAACATGTCGTAACATTGTAACGTGTCCTAATGTGTTGTAACGTGTCCTAACGTGTTGTAACGTGTCCTAACGTGTTGTAACATGTCGTAATGTGTTGTAACATGTCGTAACGTGTTGTAACATGTCCTAACGTGTTGTAACGTGTCCTAATGTAACGTGAAGTGTTTTTATACTTTACATATAATAAACGTACAATATTCTAAATTGTTGCTGATAATTTGCAGTATTACTTAAATGACACGTCATGAATTTAGCTCAGATCATTGTCGACCCGTTTAACCTGCAACTTTCATCAACTTGTACTTTATCAAGTCTATATGATGTTTTTTTTTTTTTTTACGATGTTCTTGTTGTGTCGTCATGTGTGGTTGTTGATGTTGAAACCATGTCAGACGTGTTTTTTTGTCTTTTTATGGGCATTCTAAGCTATTTGCACCAGTTTTAATTCAACACTTCTTTGAACTTCTCGTTCCCGTTCTCCACCCATTGCATTGTTGGAGCTTCTGTTCTGTTCTTAGGCCTGCACCGTCCACATTCATAGCCCTGATCTGGGTCCAGTTTTCAGCCTGGGAGCCTCCGTCGTGTTGACATGTTCCAGAGAAAGAGACGGTCGAATAACCGACCGCTGAATTTCCTGTGGAAAGAGCAGCATTGCAACTTCAAGTATCAATTTGCACAACAGCATTATCACCCGTCATCGCACATTTCATCACGACCCCTCTCTCTGCTTCGTCTTCCTCGTACTCCCCCTCGCGTCCTCGCGTCCTCACACATGCACAGAGAGCAGTGAGGGATGAAGTCATTATCAGCTCTAATAGGTGACGTGCCAGCTATTTCCACAGCACTGCAGGGAAATAACATGACAGCAAAACAAACGACGCCATTAGTCATACTTAACACCACCTGTAAATCAACTGTGTGTGTGTGTGTGTGTGTGTGTTTTGGAAGGGTGGAGGTGGAGGTGTGTGTGTATGGGGGTCATACTTGTGTGTTTTAACAGGTTATTTGCTCCACAACTGCAACCTGTGGAAAATATGAAGCGTGCAGATGACTGACAATGTATGATGAGTGTGTACACACACACACTTACACACACCGCTGAGGAGTTTTACACTCGGCTCATGTTTTGCTGGACGTAGATTATTCACACGCGATGACCGATCCGTGTTAATATTTTCCACTACAGGCCCAAACGAGGCGAGCCAAAGCTCACTCACTCGCTAATTTGTCATAACGAGGACCCGACCGGGCCAATGAGCATTCATCACGAGCTACAGACGCCGCCTCAACTCTCTGAGATTTACAGAGTTTATGATGGACAGTGAAGTAAACTGCTGACAGCTGTAGCTGCTGTTAGCTCATGTTAGCTCAGTCTGTTAGCTGCTGTTAGCTCATATTAGCTCAGTTTGCTAGCTGCTGTTAGCTCATGTTAGCTCAGTCTGTTAGCTGCTGTTAGCTCATATTAGCTCAGTTTGCTAGCTGCTGTTAGCTCATGTTAGCTCAGTCTGTTAGCTGCTGTTAGCTCATATTAGCTCAGTCTGATAGCTGCTGTTAGCTCATGTTAGCTCAGTCTGTTAGCTGCTGTTAGCTCATGTTAGCTCAGTTTGTTAGCTGCTGTTAGCTCTTGTTAGCTCAGTCTGTTAGCTGCTGTTAGCTCATGTTAGCTCAGTCTGTTAGCTGCTGTTAGCTCTTGTTAGCTCAGTTTGTTAGCTGCTGTTAGCTCATGTTAGCTCAGTCTGTTAGCTGCTGTTAGCTCATGTTAGCTCAGTCTGATAGCTGCTGTTAGCTCATGGTAGCTCAGTCTGTTAAATAACACATCCACTCACAGTGCATTGATAATGCTAACGTTAGCAAGCATCAAGCTAAGGTCAACCAACACCGCTGCATCTATGCCACCGCCTCGCAACACCAGCCAAGACAGTAACACATACTATAAGTTAACAAAGGAGATTTGGAGATCAGTGAACGGGCTCAGCAGCCTCTATGGACAAAATGGCAGAGGAGAAGAGAGCGAAGAGGACGCTGACGGAGGTTCTCGCTGTTGGACACTCCAGCAGTCTTTGTCCTGTCGGTGGCTGCACGGCTTCAGTTGGAAGCCGGTGCTCCTGCTCCTGCGAGTGTTAATCCTCTGTAAACTGCGAGCAGCTGGACCTTCATGTGGACCAGCACAAACCTGCAGAGCTGCAGAGTGTAAAGAGTCTGATGGGACTGTCAATGAAAACCAGGCTGCAGCAATTAAACAGCAACCAAACAACGAGCCACTGAGCGCAGCCATGACCCCCTACATGCACACACACTCTGCTCACACTGCCCCAACTACACAATAAAAACTAAAACAACACCATTGTCTCCATGTGTGTGTGTGTGTGAGTGTGTGTGTGTTCACAGCAGTGTTAACAATAGAAAGGCCAGGCACGTTTGTCTCAGAGCAAGATGATTTGTCAAACTCCGACAGGCGAAAGATAAAGACGGATTCAGCGAGTGTGACGGCTCAATAAGACGAATGTGTCTGAGCCAATCGGAGCCGAGCAGGAAGGAAGTGAGGAAACGGCTCCGTCGCCGTTCTCAGCCAAACACTGACGTCACGTGACCACGGCGACACGAACACGAACTCGTCTTTGAATGATCTGAACTGTTCAAACAGAAACATGATGATAAGTGTCTGAACACGATATCATAAAATAAACGTTTGTTTCATGTTTTCACTGAAGGACGACCAAAAACGACAGAGACAGAAGTTCACGAGAGATGTCAGGCTATTAAAGTAAAGTCACGAAAAAAAGAAATATTCTGCAAAAAGAAACAAAAGTTTTCAAAATATTCTGAGACGAAAGTTTCAATTTTTTGAGGAAAAGGACAAAGAACATCATTTGAGAGAAAAAATACAACGTTATAATTTTACAAGAAAAGACTGTAATCTTTTTTTTAAGGTAACGTTAAGGTAACATTTGTGTGGAAAGTGTTGATCGTGGTTTCATTTCATGTCTGAGAGGAATTATTGAACTTCAGGTCATTTCACATCATGTAAATTTAAATGATCTGCATTTATTTTGGTAAACATGTGAACATGTTTTAGTTTAACCTGTCCTATCGCGTCGTAACGTGTTGTAACATGTCCTAACATGTCGTAATGCGTCTTAACGTGTCCTAATGTGTTGTAACGTGTCCTGACGTGTTGTAACGTGACTAACGTGTCCTAACGTGTTGTAACGTGACTAACGTGTCCTAACGTGTTGTAACGTTTCGTTACAACGTGTAATGTTACGTGTTGTAACGTGTCCTAACGTGTTGTAACGTGTCGTTACAACGTGTAACGTTACGTGTTGTAACACGTCCTAACGTGTTGTAACGTTACGTGTTGTAACGCGTCCTAACGTGTTGTAACGCGTCCTAACGTGTTGTAACGTGTCCGCGTTGTAACGTTACGTGTTGTAACGTGTCCGTGTTGTAACGTTACGTGTTGTAACGTGTCCTAACGTGTTGTAACGTTACGTGTTGTAACGTGTCCGCGTTGTAACGTGTCCGCGTTGTTGGATCGTGGCTGCAGAAACATTTCAGGGTTTCATTCTTCTTCTGTGGTGTCTGAGGTTAAAGCTGTGGTTTGGCTTGTTCTGTGGTTTCAGTCTTTAAGTGGGCTGTTAGTGAGAGCACGCCTGAGGTGTGAGTGTGTACACGTACACTATATATGTGTTTCACAGTGTGTGTGTGTGTGTGTGTGTGTGTGTGAGCTCTGGGAGTCTATAAAGCCGGCTCTGGACGTTCAGCGGGTGATTATATGTTAGCACAAACTTTACAGAGTGAAGTCACCTCTGCTGGATTTCAGTGTGTGTGTGTGTGTGTGTGTGTGTGTGAGACAGCGTACCAACGTGATGCCAACACTAACACTGTGCTGGCTGGACTGGTCAACCTGTTGGCTTGTCACCGGCCTCCCTCCCTCCTTTCTTTCTTCTCCTTCCTCCCTTCCTTCCTTCACTCGCTCCTTCATGTCTGACTCTTTCTGTTCCTCGCTCGTCGTCCACGCTGAGATCTCATTAATTAATCATCGTCACAGCGATGCAGTCAGTGAATTCAAGTGCAACCACAATCCCTGATCCAGGTCTAAAACCTGGATTTAGTCTCCATGACGACACCCACCTGTCAGTCAAAGCGTCCCCGCTCTTAATCCTGCATAACTTTAAGCCTTAATATAATGTGAACAGGTGAGTTGTATATAAATTCACCTCAGTACAGTTGTCATGAACGGGGAAATTAGCTACAGAGACCAAAACTGTTTTTTGTACCAGGCTGTAAACGTGTTTATTGTCAGCCCAGTTTGTTAGCCGGGCTGCCCGCACTGTGAGCGCAGAGCACCGGGGAGAAGAAGAGGACGGGGAGCTGACGTGTCGTGCCAGAACCAGAGCTGGACGAGCGGGCGATGTATCCGGGCTCAGCAGCCTCTGTGGACAATGACAGAGGAAGAGAACGTTGCGATGTTGCTTTAAGTTTAGAAAAAAAAAAAAACGACATAGTTGCATTGCTGTTGCTCGACAACACACAACCAGCTGTTCATTGTGTCAAGACGTTGACTCGTGATGGAGTATTTGTACACTTTTCCTCAGGTAAATGACGTGACGTCTTCCTCGGGCAGTGGACAGAGCAGCTCTGGTTTAGATCCTGACCTGCTGCTTCTGTTTAGTTTGCAGTATTTTGAGTCTGGGAAGTCGTAAAGCTGGAGCTAATCCTTCAGATTTATTGACAATAAAAATAAAGTAGAATGAGTTTCTGCTCAGGATGAAATTAAATGTTCGTGTGTGTGTGCTGTCTTCACTTTATTGGGATGGCTGTTCTGTAAACTGTCTTACTGCTCCCTCTATTGTTGTCTTCCCGTAATCAGGAGCTGATGTTTGACCACAGCTGGAGATGAAGCCGCCAGTGAGGCTGCTGGTCTGGGCATAAATGAAGGATAAACTGTCGGGGGGGCACGAAGGAGAGAGCAATCAGATGGTCAGGCCAGGCAGCCATTGGTGTGACCTTCTCACACTATTCTTCATCTGATTGCATCATTTCTTACCAGGAAAATCTGACTTCATTACCGTGATCAAAACTAAAATTATTTACAGGCCCAGCTCCGGTTCTGGCACGACACTGGGCCTGTAAACCTCTTCTTCTTCCCGGTGCTGAGGATGTAAATGTAAAACGTATACATCGCGTTGCAATGTGTGAGTATAGATTGTTGCATTTTGTCCCATTTGGAGTAATGACAAAAAGAAAAAGATCTGCTTTGACTCCCTCCCACTCACTGGGTTTCATTTGACATTTTATTTAATATAGCTGCGCTTGAACAATTAAAAACAAAACAATGTTTTGAGGAAAAATTCCTGCAGCACTGAAATAATAAATGTTGATCCGTCGTGGAAAGACTCAGCAAATATTTCAAAGCCACAGATGATGCTAAGGTTGAAAACATTGAGGTCCCGAGGTGACTCATAACTCAATTACTAATCCTAATAATGTATTCTGCTTACACGTCAAGAAACATTTTATAAACCTGGTTGTCATTTTTTTAAATGGTAGCCGAATAGTTTCCTTTTCATATTAAATCTATTTTCAATTGTTTTATAAAACATTTAATGAAATGTCATTACATCAGCTGCAGACTCTAAACACTGTTCATGGACATGAATCATCACTGGAGAGACGCTGCATCATGCCATTAAAATCTAATTTCCATTGTGAGTCTACAGCCGCTACATGAAAAGTCACCAAAGTTATTACAGAGCATCCTCAGGAGAAGATGAACGCCATGATGGCAATCCATCCAATCATTGTTGAGAGACAGAATATGTGAAACTTTGACCTGCTGGTGGCACTGAAGGAAAAGTCAGGAGACCATCAAAGTAAGTAGGATTCTTCCTCTGGGGACCATGATTGTGTGTACTAAATGTCATGGCTATCCATCGAATTATTGTTGAGACATTTTAGTAAGTATTGCAAGAAGAAAAGTTAAGGACTCACCAAAGTTAGAGTCTATCCTCTGGGCACCAATCTATCTGGGTGATGTTCAGATATTTGACAGAAAACATGAAAACTTTGAAGGAAAAGTCAGGAGATCCCCAAAGTAAGTATGATTCTTCCTCTGTGGACTATGAATGTGCATACCAAATGTCACGGCTATCCATCCATTACTTGTCAAGATATTTCACTAAAAGTCAAACATGTGAACCTTATGATGGTGCTAGAGACAACCAACACCAGCAGGATTCATCCTCTGGGGAACATTTCTGTACCATATGTCATGGCTAGCCATCTGTTACTTGTGAAGATATTTCACTAAAAGCCAAAACATGTGAACCTCATGATGGTGCTAAAGATAAAGTTTACCAACATCAGCAGATTTCATCTTCTGGGGACCATGAATACCAAATGTACTAAATTTCAGGGATACCCATCCATTACTTGTGGAGTTATTTCGCTAAAATGTGTGAACCTTGTAGTGGTGCTAGAGACATGTAAGTAAGTAAGTAATAAAGTAAATACATTTCATCCTCTGGGGACCATGAATACCAAATATACCAAATTCCGTGGCTATGTATCCATTACTAGTGAAGATATTTCACTAAAACATGTGAACCTCATGGTGGTGCTAGAGACAAAGTTAATTAAGTAAGTAACAAAGTATGTATGATTCTCCCTCAGGGGAACATGAATACAAAATATACCAAATTCCGTGGCTATGTATCCATTACTTGTGAAGATATTTCACTAAAAGCCAAACATGTGAACCAACCAACCAACGTCAGCGGGATTCATCCACTGGAGAACACGATAGTCTGAACAAAATGTCATGGCAACCCATGAAATAGTTGCTGAGACATTCCAGGCTGTACCACAGTGGTGAGCTGACTGACAGACTGACATTAGCGTTCATAAATCCATGTTGTTGGACGAGAGCTCGTGGCTTATTTTTCAAAGGGTGATGGTTGGAAAGTTGCTCTTTGACTCAAAAACATAAAACTTTGACATTTTCTCTAACCTTTCAGTCACCGTCCGCCGTGTTTTCATTCTGCAGAGTACAGCAAACACATTCATTATATCAACCTTCATTAGCATCTGGGTTGTCAGGGTGACCATGACAAAACACACGTTCACTTGTTCATCAAGTGTAACTGAAGTTTTCCATTTGTTTAGTTTACATCTCAGGTCATCACACATTTTGTTTTCCTTCTTCACTGGAAGTGTGCTGGCCCGGTTTGCCACACTGGCACTCTCCGATGCCTTTGTTACTGAGCCCCGAGCTGCAGATGATTTTAGTTCCCAGGAGTCTTTACCACTGACACACACACCAGAGGTCGAGTGGCGGTATATACTGCATGTGTGTGTGTGTGAGTTAGTTTTGGCTGTGTTCCTGTGGTGGCTATAATCAGGGGCGTCTTTGACATGTCACAGTTTCCCCACGTAGGCATGCACCGCCCTCAGCCAGGAAACACTGAACAAACCGACTGTGCCAGAGCTGGTGTGTGACAGAGAGTGTGTAAAACACTGTGTGCATATATGAACATGCATCGGAGCTGTAAGCGTGGCCTCAGAGTGACTCATATTTTCACTGAGCAGCACCGAAGGCACAAACCTAAACACCCAACATCTACCAGGCTAGAACAACTAGTGTGGGTGACGCCTGGGGTACCATGAGGACGGGCCACTGACCAATGGTGTCGCAAGAGCTTTAATGTGTTGAGGCCTCAATGGGGAAATTCTTTTTTCACTCAAGTTTCTACATTTGGGTTGGGCACTTTGGGCACTAATTGCTAACCCAAACCACTGCCCAGGAGGTGAAGTGGCACCTCTCCAGCTACCAGTCCTGAACTTGAACCGGCCATGCTCCAGGTTCCCGAGCCAAGTCTCCAAGAACAGAGCTACTGCCGCCACTAAATAGTGTTAAATTAACTAACTAACAGAGAGAAAAAGCAATAAAGATCAAAACCACTGTAAAAAATTAAAAAGTCATGCTGGAGCTGATGACAGTTCACAAACTGTGAACCTCGGGTTAGGGTTTCTGTCAGAGCAAACAATGCAAAGATACATCTTCGTCCTCAACACGACAGTCGGACAGGACTGAGCCTACCAACCAGTCTTGTAGTAATCAAGATCAGTCTTGGCTCTTTGAAGGTCTGTTATCGGAATCGATCACAGTTTGACTCGGACAATCGGACAGTTGCAGAAATCTCACTAAATCACCTTTATGTTGTCTGATTTATTTGTAAGCACCATTACTGTGATTGGATGTAAAAGTTCCTCTTTCAAATATGAACTGATAGCTTGACTCATTTCTAATTTGCCCTCCACACAAACAAAGATGAAAGATCAATCTACTGTAATAAAATTTGACTTCTTAAACCACAAAAAGTTCATCTGCAAAACACACAAATCTGTAAATCCTGCAATGAAACTGTGACTGAGATGTCTCAGACCACATCAACACTTAGAGAGGAAGTATAATCTGCCTAAACTCTTCAGAAATCTCTTCGCCTCAACCCAAAGAGATTTAACTAAACATATTAGCTACCTGAGCATATGCTATCTGGTTCTGGTTCTGGTCTTGACTTGGTCTCAACCCCTCAAAATCTTCTCTAAATCTCTGTAACCCTCTACTTGTGTCATGGCTTGGTCTCACTTTAGGTGGTCTGCCACCAACAAAACTGACCACTACTTGGCTGGCGGATATCATTATTGTCTTGCTTTAGTTTAATACCCTGTGGTATCACTCTCTCTCCTGTTTGTCTCTAAAACATTTAGGATTTATCAGTCAAATTTACTTTTTTCCAGTCGCCCACTGTTAAATGTATTTTGCAGTCCACACTGACTGTTTACCTTCTCCTCCTCAGAAGTGGTTTTGAAACTGTTATTCATCCTCTGAGACCACTACAAGACCGCCGTGTTTTGACAGGCCTTTTGGAGCCCTGTGTTCTTTATTTACAAAGTTCTGTATCTGTAATGAAGTTGCTTTTCTATCTCAGAGCGAACTGAGATCCATGTATTGATCTTCTGATGGTGTGGTCTCTGTCTGATCCTGCTTCCAGTTCCACGGACTGCCCCCCTTCAGAAACCTCAAGTCAAGCCATGATTTGATTCTTTGCTTTGAATAATTTGACTTGTGACACTTTCACTTATTTTCTGAATCCTCAAACTTTCTGATTATTTCCAAGTTTAAAGATTTTCCGTGTGGTCTCAGACCTGTGGACCTCACTGCATATGCATGCTGTCTTGTGGTTTGGGTAGCTCAGTGTGCTATGACAAAGAATATCCACTGAAGGCATGAGAACCACGAGGCCATATCTTTGTACCCATACACAAACTAATGACTTTCCCATGAGCCTCAGCTGTACTTTGTGTGCTACTGAGCACTACTAAATGGTGATTTACGGTGCACACCGTGGTCCAGGTTCAGTGAAAGCATTGGTTTGTTAGCATGTTAGCTGTTACGTCCCAGCGAGTGTGTAAGTAGAAGGAAGTCCTTAAGATAAAGTAACTTAAATAACGTAGTTCATCAGATTGGAGAGTTAGGACTGGGTCTTGACTTGGTCTCAACCCCTGAAAGTCTTGGTCTTGTCTCAGTCTCTATACACTCTAGTCTTGGACTTAATCGTTAATTAGGAAATGTTCGCACAACACAACACATTTTCAATTCAACATCTGTTGAACATCAGCATGTTGAGGCCTTTTCAGACACACTGTGACTTGCAGTGCACTTGCCATACTGTACTCTTTATAATATTATTTTCAAAGAACCAACAACCACAATGAACCACGAGGAACCACAAGGACGTACGTAATGATGAACTGAAACTTGATGAAGTCAGAAAACACGTCTTAAATAAATCAAATGTACAAAGTCCCAAAAGGTATTCAGAGTTTTTAACGTGCGTCTCAAGTGACGCCAAGCCGAGTTCTGAGCATGACTTTTAACCGAGCCCAGCAGGAAGTCCAGGCTGCCGACTCTGCTCTTACCATGTCTGTTATTTTACTGTAATCAACAGCTGGCATTGTCTCTCTCACATATAAAGTATTATAACAAACCAAAGGCCAAGATAAACTCCTCAACCTGAACTCTAATGTAAAAATGTTCAGCCGAGTCTTGTAGGGAGAAAACAAGCACGCGATAAAATCTGATTCTTCATCTCTCCGCTGAATGTTTGACCTCTCAGAG
>JAFMOB010000367.1:196656-221656 GCA_018985215.1 Larimichthys polyactis
GTAGTCTCCGTGACGTCCCCGCATGTTTCTGGTTTGGTTTCACAGTCACAGAGGTTGACTCTACCTGAGGAGGGACGATGGGTTCAAACCCATGGCGGTCTCAGCTTGACCCTCCGTCATCTGTGTCCGTTTATGAATAATCTGGTTACAGTTTTGTTCGTTGTCAGCAAACGGGCAGCGTGCGGTAAATGAAGTCCAATTAAGCCTGAATCTAATCTGAAGCTGCCATCGTGCGTTTAACGACTCCTTCATGTGGAAACAAGGCGCTCACACACTGTGGTGAGACGACCACTGACACACACTTTACTACATGGCTTTGAGGAGAGGCAGCACCGTCACTCACAGTGTGTGTGTGTGTGTGTGTGTGTGTGTGTGCACAAATGTGTCTGCATAAGTATAAATACATCCATGACCTTTGTTTTCTTTGCACTTTTTCTCCTCTGGGATACTGTTAACACACACACACACACACACACAGTGTAGTGTTGCAGGCAGGATGGAGCGGTGGCAGCCGTTATTTATGTCTGCTTTCTTTAGCGAGGTTTCTCACAGGAACAGGAGCCGAGCAGGAATCCGAAGCTTCCTCTGAGTCCACCATTTATCACTCTTTATTAACACACACACACACACACACATTAATGCAGTGTTTTTAGCATGTGGTGTCACAAATCGAACCACTTTTGTCTGTGAGCTCATCAATTGCCGTAGATGTGACATCAACTTTCCTTTTTTAACAGTAGACGTCATGCTAGTTTTAATTTGACGTCGTCCGCGACAGTTTCAGCGTCTGTGAATGAACTTTTCGTGGTTGTTGCTAACTCGTGGCTAACGCGGCTCACATTGGACACTGCTGGTTCAGAGGTTCTGTCGCCGTGTTCACTGTTAGACTGGACACTGCCGGTTCAGAGGTTCTGTCGCCGTGTTCACTGTTAGACTGGACACTGCCGGTTCAGAGGTTCTGTCGCCGTGTTCACTGTTAGACTGGACACTGCCGGTTCAGAGGTTCTGTCGCCGTGTTCACTGTTAGACTGGACACTGCCGGTTCAGAGGTTCTGTCGCCGTGTTCGCTGTTAGACTGGACACTGCCGGTTCAGAGGTTCTGTCGCCGTGTTCGCTGTTAGACTGGACACTGCCGGTTCAGAGGTTCTGTCGCCGTGTTCGCTGTTAGACTGGACACTGCCGGTTTAGAGGTTCTGTCGCCGTGTTCACTGTTAGACTGGACACTGCTCGTTCAGGGGTTCTGTCGCTGTGTTCACTGTTAGACTGGACACTGCCGGTTCAGAGGTTTTGTCGCCGTGTTCACTGTTAGACTGGACACTGCTCGTTCAGGGGTTCTGTCGCTGTATTCACTGTTAGACTGGACACTGCCGGTTCAGAGGTTCTGTCGCCGTGTTCACTGTTAGACTGGACACTGCCGGTTCAGAGGTTCTGTCGCTGTGTTCACTGTTAGACTGGACACTGCTCGTTCAGGGGTTCTGTCGCTGTGTTCACTGTTAGACTGGACACTGCCGGTTCAGAGGTTCTGTTGCTGTGTTCACTGTTAGACTGGACACTGCTCGTTCAGAGGTTCTGTCGCTGTGTTCGCTGTTAGACTGGACACTGCCGGTTTTCTGCAGCACGTAGCTGTGGTTCTACTTTAAAAAATTAAATGTTTGGTGTCTTTGAAGTCTGGACCAGAGGTCGTGGGTCACTTATTCAGCGCTACGTCAAGGTCACAGATGTGTATAAATGTCTGTGTGGGTTGTCAGGTGAGGTCAGTGCAGGGAGGACAGCATCTGACTGACTGCCAAGGAAATAGCAGTGGCTAGACCTGACGTTACCCCACTCAGCCGCATCTCATAACTCACCGCTCAAGTGTTATTGTAACCGTTCGGCATCAATCTCAAGCGGCTGATTTCATTTCCTCACAAACATTCAGATCTTAAGCTGACCTCTCTCTCACACACACACACACACACACAGTTTCTTCATCAATCATCGTCCGTTAATGAGCAGTGATTGATCGCGTCCACGCGCTGTGACTCAGGAATCAACAGGCCACGTTAGAAAAACACTAAATAACAACAGGAACTTTCTCTTCATGCCAGGAAAGCTCCAATGAAAATGAGGGAAAGTCAAATTAGAGAAAATCTGAATGTATTAACTCGTCTGTGAATGTCAGCGAGTGTGAGAACAACAATAAACTACACATCCACCTCCTGAACACCACCGCGAGGTCAGAGTACAGCAGGGTCAGCATCAAAATACACTGAAAGTACTGCAAGTAAAAGTATGCATGAAGCAGAATCATATATATATATATATATATATATATATACACATATGTATATGTAGCATATATACTGAATGCTATGAGTTAGCTGGTTAGGTGTTGATGTATTTCTGATTGTCCATTTTTAACAGCAGACGTCATGCTAGTTTTAATTTGACGTCGTCCGCGACAGTTTCAGCGTCTGTGAATGAACTTTTCGTGGTTGTTGCTAACTCGCGGCTAACGCGGCTCACATCGTAATCAAACTTCCTGTGACCGCTCGGGACAGTTTGGTGTTTCTTTAACTCACTCACTGGCAATCAAAAACATTGCTACCATCAAAATAAAGAGTTCACTGTGGTGCTGTCGCTACATCTGTAGCTCTGAGTTTGGAGCTAATGTAGCTAACTGCTAACAGAATTTAATGTCATAGGCTGTGTCCGAAATCACTCACTCATTCCCTACAGAGGGAAATAAATGTAGTGTATGTATAATGAGCTCAACAGAAAAAATGTTCGGACACTTTCAGACACTTCTCTTGGCGCCGGTAATTACGTCATTGCTGTCGCACAATTAAAACGTACCACATTAACGTCGTCTTGTCCATTTACTACTGCATTTTTATTAAATTAGAGTATTTTGATTACTGTCCTGTATGTTTTATTTTCGTGTTTTGTTTTCTATTTAAGCATATTTTTATTTTTTATTCTCTTGGCTCTTTAGTAACAGAACGTTACAGTGTAATCTACTGGAATGTTTTTTATGAATGTAGAAAGCCATTTAAATTGCCTTGTTTTAAAATGTGTAGTAAAATAAACAATAGAATAAACTTGTGACTGTTGTACTGCTCCACAACTCATGAATTTGTTTCGCGTCTCTCATCCATCCACCAAAAAAAACATACACCGTTATTTTATAAAACTCCTGTAGCGCTATAGAAATGCCGTCTACTGTCAGCCTGGCTGTTTGTGTTTTATCAATAATTCAATTATTTACTTTTTATTTACTTTTTTATTTCAATTTATTTCCTTTCCGCGCCCAGAGAACTTCGTCGGTTAGTGACCATCGGATGTTCACTACATCTCGCGGTGAATTGTGGGAAACATGCAGTGACTATAGAGTGGACACTAAACATTCGGACACCACTACAACATGGCGTGGTCACGATATCGTGGTTAGGGAGTGATTTCGGACAAAGCCATGGACCTCGCTAGTTTTGGGAAAACATAGCTAACTGAAAATAAAAGCTAGTTTTGTAGAGTTTGATAGTTTTGTGACTTAGCTAATGTAGCTAACTGCTAATTAGCTGCTGCTAACTGAATCTGCCGTTAGCCGTTAGCATGCTAACAGAACCGGGCTCTGCAGCCGGACTGCATTGCTAACTGCTAACATTAGCTAACGTTACGACGTCGTCGTTACATTTGTTCTTCGCGTTAACGCGCCGCTAACATTAGCTTAGCCTGTGGCTTTAAATATGAATGAAAGCTAACTTTAAAGTGGCACCTAGTGGTGAAGTTGCAAATTGCAACCAACTGAATACTCTCCCTCACCCTCTGCTTTTAGGCCACATGAAATTCACATAGAAAGCAATGTGTCATATCTGTATCAGAGTTTGTTCAGGTTTGTCCTTTCTGGGCTACTGTAGAAAAATACATGGGCGGCAGCAGCTCAGTCAGGGACTTAGCTTGGGAACCGGAGGGTGGCCGGTTCAAGTCCCACATGGACCAAAAAATATGGAAGGTGGACTGGTAGCTGGAGAGGTGCCAGTCCACGTCCTGGGCACTGCCGAGGTGCCCTTGAGCAAGGCACCGATCCCCCACAACCGCTCACTGGGCGCTGGTCTGGCTGCCCATCACTCTACCATCTCTCTCCATGTTTGCATGTCTATGAGCCCGTGTACCTTGTACTGCATGTGTGTGTCTGGGTTAAAATGCATGTCAAAATAAAATAGAGTGAAAAAAGAATTTCCCCATTGAGGGATAAATAAAGTTCTTCTTCTTCTTCTTCTTCTTCTACATGGCGTCCTCGGTGGAAGATGCAGATATAAAGGCTCATTCTAAGACAATCTGACTCTTATGTTCAGGTGATTACACACTGAGGAAAACATACAAATTAATATTAGATTTAATTTAGATAATAAATTAAATCCAGAGTTATGTAAGCGGAACCTTTCTTTCTTTTTTCTGGTCGGACAGGATTCTCTGCCGGACAGATCCCGTTGACATTGCTGCAGGAGGAGCAGAGAGGAGGTGGGGACAGTACACCGAACCGAACCGGACCGGACCGGAGCAGAGCGGACCGGACAGCCTGAAGCGTTCACTGACGGGAGCCGCGGTGCAGTGGCAGCCCGTCCTCCCCGCTTCCTCTCCCCGCCTGTCACGCTGTGATCTCGGGGTCAGTTGGAACCATGTACCGGCGACCGCTGCAGGCCGCGGTCCGGACGGCTTTCAACGTGACAACGGCCAGAGGCTACGGGAAGGTAACAGCTAGCTTAGCTTAGCTTAGCTTAGCTTAGCTTAGCCTCGTCGGCTAACCGACATGACAACACAGAGCTAACGGCTAAACACACGGTGACACGTTAAAGTGACGATTGACTGTTTTTAACACAGATAAACAAAGTGACCGAAAGTTGGTTCGTTAGCTGACACAATGTTTAAATAAATCTGATTTATTTTAACAAGCTAAAGACTGTCTACAACCTGGACTGTCTAAAACCTGGACGTAGTCTCTGTGACGTCCCCGCAGACTGTCTAAAACCTGGACGTAGTCTCTGTGACGTCCCCACAGACTGTCTGAAACCTGGACGTAGTCTCCGTGACGTCCCCACAGACTGTCTAAAACCTGGACGTAGTCTCTGTGACGTCCCCACAGACTGTCTAAAACCTGGACGTAGTCTCCGTGACGTCCCCGCAGACTGTCTAAAACCTGGACGTAGTCTCTGTGACGTCCCCACAGACTGTCTAAAACCTGGACGTAGTCTCCGTGACGTCCCGCAGACTGTCTAAAACCTGGACGTAGTCTCTGTGACGTCCCCGCAGACTGTCTAAAACCTGGACGTAGTCTCCGTGACGTCCCCCGCAGTCTGTCTAAAACCTGGACGTAGTCTCCGTGACGTCCCCCGCAGACTGTTTAAAACCTGGACGTAGTCTCCGTGACGTCCCCGCAGACTGTCTAAAACCTGGACGTAGTCTCCGTGACGTCCCCACAGACTGTCTAAAACCTGGACGTAGTCTCTGTGACGTCCCCGCAGTCTGTCTAAAACCTGGACGTAGTCTCCGTGACGTCCCCGCAGACTGTTTAAAACCTGGACGTAGTCTCCGTGACGTCCCCGCAGACTGTTTAAAACCTGGACGTAGTCTCCGTGACGTCCCCGCAGACTGTTTAAAAACCTGGACGTAGTCTCTGTGACGTCCCCACAGACTGTCTAAAACCTGGACGTAGTCTCCGTGACGTCCCCGCAGACTGTCTAAAACCTGGACGTAGTCTCCGTGACTTCCCCTCAGACTGTCTAAAACCTGGACGTAGCCTCCGTGACGTCCCCGCAGACTGTTTAAAACCTGGACGTAGTCTCCGTGACGTCCCCGCAGACTGTCTAAAACCTGGACGTGGTCTCCGTGACGTCCCCGCAGACTGTCTAAAACCTGGACGCGGTCTCCGTGACGTCCCCGCAGACTGTCTAAAACCTGGACGCGGTCTCCGTGACGTCCCCGCAGACTGTCTAAAACCTGGACGCGGTCTCCGTGACGTCCCCGCAGACTGTCTAAAACCTGGATGTGTCTCTGTCTCTGTCCAGGTTTTAGATCAAGAAGTCGGCCTCTCCAGAGCTTTAGCAGCCAGAGTGTCCTCTCCGTGTTTAACACCATGTCGGACAGTTCACATGAGCACACAGGTAAGAAAACCAGAAGTGTGTGTGTGTGTGTGTGTGAGCGCTCGGTTAGTGTTTTAATCATCTGTCATCAGGTCACTATATTAATTTACTCAGCAGCTGCACACGCTCAGTAAAGGCCACGTCCAACAGGTGTGTCATCATGATGTGCTGTTAATGGATGATTTGTCCTCCTCTATCTCTGTCCTCTCTCTCTGTCTCCTGTCTTCTGTCTCTGTCTTCTGTCTCTGTCCTCGTCCACCAGCTGTCCAGCGTGAAGGAGACGCCCCAGCACACGGAGGAGGAGGTCGGAGCCTTCACGAAGCTGATCGAGGCGATGGGCTTCACCGGGCCGCTCAAATACAACAAATGGGTGAGTGACGGAGGGAGAGACGACGGGTGGTGGAGGTGGTGTGACAAAGGAAGTGTTTATTAAAGGTTGTGTAAACGTTGTGGGAACATTAGAGATGTGAGGGAGCAGAGAGGAGGCTCAGTTCTTGATATAATAAACGAGGACGAGGTTGTGCCTCGCTGTGCTGATACAGCTTCACCTTTACTCTGATTTCACCTTTCGGGCGAGTACAAACACGCCAACCACCCCCTGAAGCAAACCTCTCAACCAATCAGAGCTCTCAGATTACTCGTGTCACTGATGTGTTCAGGTTGTCAGAGGACAGACGAGATCTTAAATTATCAGCTGTCATCAGCATGTCAACACGTCTGCCTGTCCTCGAATGCACCACAGAGACGACGTCAAACTGATGTTTGTGTCTCTGTCCTCACGTGACGACACGAGCGAACACGTGACTCATGACGCATCGAGCATCTGTGAGCCAGCAGAGCGGTCAGATCATCGATGTTTAGTGTTCAGGAACGAGCTCATGATCTGCGATGACAAGACCAAACACTCCCTTGATTGATTGTGTATCAGCTCATCAAGCCCAAGACGATCAGTGATTAATGATTTTACCACACCCTGACTATAGACACCCCCCCTTTCTGCCAGTGAACACAGCGACAGAACCTCTGAACCAGCAGTGTCCAGTCTAACAGTGAACACAGCGACAGAACCTCTGAACCGGCAGTGTCCAGTCTAACAGTGAACACAGCGACAGAACCTCTGAACCGGCAGTGTCCAGTCTAACAGTGAACACAGCGACAGAACCTCTGAACCGGCAGTGTCCAGTCTAACAGTGAACACAGCGACAGAACCTCTGAACCGGCAGTGTCCAGTCTAACAGTGAACACAGCGACAGAACCTCTGAACCGGCAGTGTCCAGTCTAACAGTGAACACAGCGACAGAACCTCTGAACCGGCAGTGTCCAGTCTAACAGTGAACACAGCGACAGAAACCTCTGAACCGGCAGTGTCCAGTCTAACAGTGAACACAGCGACAGAACCTCTGAACCGGCAGTGTCCAGTCTAACAGTGAACACAGCGACAGAACCTCTGAACCGGCAGTGTCCAGTCTAACAGTGAACACAGCGACAGAACCTCTGAACCGGCAGTGTCCAGTCTAACAGTGAACACAGCCGCCTACCTGCCATGTCACATGACGTTAAAGGCTAACAGAACGTGTTTCCTGTCTTTATGTCGACTATACTGCAGCGCTCCTGTTAAATGTGTTATTAATTAATATATCTTTTTTTTTTTGTCTTCACAGAAAATTAAGATTGCAGCTCTGCGCATGTACACGTGCTGCGTGGAGAGAATCAACTACGATGACTTCTTTGAAAGTGAGACACTGATACACGTTATACATTATAACATGTTACATTAAACACAACAACACATCCAGTGTTCAGACATCTGGAACACAAACATCAAACATGGCTCTGAACGTGGATAAACGTTCATTAACGTGTCCGTTAACTCCGTTTCAGAGTGCTCCCTCCCCGACACACTGAACTCGTGGTTCTTGGTGGCACAGCTTCATGTTTGGTGAGTGTGAAACGCTTTGTTTAAATCGTTCATCTCCTGATGCCGTCTGTGTTTTAACCGTCACGTGTCGTCGCCGTTTTCTTCTGCGTCAGGATGTGTTTGGTTCGGATGCGTCAGGAGGGCAGAGCGGGGAAGTACATGTGCCGGTACATCGTCCACTCCATGTGGGAGGACGTCGAGCAGAGGAGCAAAATCTTGGGGGTGAGTGTGTTTACGTGCGGATCGCCGTGAGCTGTACATGCATTACTCTACAGCATGCCTGTGATAACACACAAACTAAATATAGCCGCTCAGCTGATGTCTGTATACCACTGAGATCATGTGACAACGAGCGTCACGGAAACACAAAGTTCAGATGGAACCACGAAAGAGCTCTGAGTCATGTTCACGGACACGTAAGAGTGTTTGAGGAGGGTCGGCTTTCGATCAGCTGAGATGATCCTGAGACTGTAACGGAGTCGGAACCACAAAACGACCACTGAGGACGTTAAAGAACCTCTTTTTAAATCAAATTTAAACTTGAAATCAAAGAATTTATATATATATATATATATATATATATATATATATATATATATATATATATTGATAAATTATAAACTCAGTTTAACTTAAAGTTATACAGTCGTCCCTCGCTATAACGCGGTTCACTTTCCACGGACTCGCTGTTTCACTGATTTTTTTTTAGTGTAATTTTGCTTTTTTTTTACAGCGTACTGTACAGTATGAACGCACATTGTGTTCTGCGTCCTGAATTGGCTAAGGGAGTACTGTACAAAATGTGTGTAAAAAGGTGTAATAAAGTGTGT
Organism: Larimichthys polyactis; assembly: GCA_018985215.1. Classification (NCBI taxonomy): domain Eukaryota; kingdom Metazoa; phylum Chordata; class Actinopteri; family Sciaenidae; genus Larimichthys; species Larimichthys polyactis. Next base: position 205,524 of record JAFMOB010000367.1, read on the forward strand.
GGTTAGGGGTTTTACGGCCTTAAAACATGAATAATAGTTGTAAAACTTACTTTGCGGATTTCGTTTATTGCGGGTTATTTTTAGAACGTACCCCCCGCGATAAACGAGGGACCACTGTATATTCATTTAAATTATTCTAAAACTTTAAACTTTATCAAAAAAACAATTAATGTAACATTAAAGTTTCAGCGCAAATAACATTAAATCAAGTTTAACTATTTTCGCATTTAATATTTATTTATTGTAAACATTTTTTTTATTATATTTTATCACAGTCATTAGTCACATTGACTGTTTTACATCTATAAACCTCATCACGTCACGGTGCCGACATTGTGTCACACCAGCGGTCGATGTTACTTTACCGTCATCCCGTGTGTCACCAGATACTTCACACGTAATTTTTTTTTTAATGGATTTTTTTGGGGGGGGCTTTTCAAGCTTCATTTTTGACAGAGACAGCTGAAGAGTGACAGGTATGTGGCGAGAGAGAGACGGGGAACGACACGCGGGAAAGAGCCACAGGTCGGACCCGAACCCTGGGCGGCCGCGACAAGGACCGAGCCCCCGCACATGGGGCGGCCGCTCCACCAACCGAGCCCAACGACACCCCACACGCGTAACGTGTTTTTAAACATTTGTTCAACGTTCTGTGACACAGCCATACTTCACAACGTTTAGCTTTACTGTGTTTACGGTAGCTGCTGGTTAACGGCATGCGAGCTGGTACCGGATCTGCGTAGAGACATAAAAACATTAACTCGTGATGTTTCTGTAGGGTGTAACGTTTCCGGTTCACGAGTCAGTGAGTTCAGACCACTTCTTGAATGTCTACTCTTTGTATTTGCATCTGCGTAATCGTTGTCCAATAGATTCCGCTCTCATAAGAAGCAGCTCTGTGTTTTATCGCGTTTTGGTTTCTTAAAGCTACTTTAAGCAGAATGTGGTGACAAAATGTGAATTAGTTTGTTGTTGAGTCAAGAAGAAAACGTTCTTCTGCTGATCTATGAAAGATTTTTGATGAAGCTAAAGACACAGCTAACATTTATTAAAGATCTGACTACCTAATATAAAACATCAGAACATGTTCAAACTGCCTTCAGACGTCCAGAACCCAGAGATATGGAGCGAACAGAGAAAGTTTGTCAGTCTCACAGATGTGTTTGTGTTTCTGCCTGACAACAGCCGAACGTGGTCGTGTTAAATAAATATTCAGTATTTCTCAAACGTTTCCGCTCCGGCCTGATGCAGCAGTGCATTAAGTTTTATTCGTGCCGTTGCAGCTACAGAGGACGCAGCTTGTGTATATTTAAAGTTTTTACATCAGCATAATTGTGCCAACAGTTCTCCAGCAGAAAGTGAAGCAGAGTCCCCGGAGACAGTCGGCCTGGCTGCGGTCGCCGTGTCCGTTAAGTCGCTCCTCTATTCTCTGTCAGTGGAGCAGCTCCAGGAAGTGTCGCTCATTGAGTCTTTGGCTTTCACGGAGACTTTCTCATTATGCTGGAATGAACTCTGAAAGTTCACGAGGACGACGCACAGCTCTGTGTTTGTGTCGATTTTACAGAGTTCAAATCCCACTGTGGTAAATATGTTCAGCTGTACTGGAGTATTTGTTCTGATTATGTTACGTATACTTGAGGCAAAACACTGAGTGGATATTTAATTTAGGTTTACCAAACGAGCAGCTAATGTGATCCATGATACCAATTTATTACCCAGCTCCGGTTCTGGCACGACATTGGCTCGGCAGCCTGGGTCTGTAAACCTCCTCACCTGTGGTACAAACACTAACACTCCCCCAAACTGGGCTAACGCTAACGGGATATAACAGACGTTAGTTTATCAGAGGAAAGTCACAAAGTGATCGGACTCAAACAGGAAGTGACATCAGACACTGTGTCACTTCCTGGCCTCTCAGCTGAAGTTCAAACTCTTTTAGTTTTTCTCACTTTGACAGAAAGAGGTCAGAGATGAGGAATTACAGCGTGTGTGTGTTTTCACAGCTGCCTATGTGTACATACACACTTGCATACATCCCTGCGTGTTGGCTCGAACTTCGACACGTGACGGTGAATTAAAACCTGGATTTGACCTCGACACAAACAGCTGCAGATCAGTGTGTGGACATTAATACACATCATGACTGCGTCATGTATGTTTAGAAACACTAATAATGACAATAACAGTCATCACTGATGAAGAAGTAAAGTTGAAGTTTTTGTGATTAAAACCTTAAGAAGTTGATTATGTTTCAGTTTTAAAGATGATGTCACGTTCACGTGTTTCATTAACATGTATGACCAGCAGCTCTGACTGGACTCCTTAGGTTTCATGCTAATTGTGGTCGCAGCAGTCAAAACATTGCTTCATTTCCTCCACGTTCATAATCACCAAACTCTCCAACCTCGCCGCCGCTACATCCGAGCTCCACCCTGAAGAGCCGCGGTGCCGGGAGGTTCACGACAGTCTGGTTTAAGAAAGGCAGCAAGGATGAGATCAAACTTCCTGTAACGTCTTTTTGTTCTTTCCTGTGACAGATCGATGCCATCCATAGAAAGGAAGCGATGAAGGCGATGACGGAGACGTTCTACGCCGCCATATTTGGATACGATGAGGTGAGTTTTTACACACTTCAGTTAATCACAGCCAGCCTTGTGAAGTCCGCCCGGCAACCAGTGACGGTTAACTGCTATAAATAGAAGCAGACCGTAGGTTGTATCAATGAGCGGACTTGATTATAATCATCCTCGGGCCTCGCTGAACGTCTACATATATTATTTATGTGGATAAAGTTAAAAATGTGACCATTAGAGCGAGGTAGAAATCTGCTATGCCTATCTTACTCCAGAAATTTCTACTCTCAGTTGGTGGGTGATCCTGACACTTCTGAGCTCATTGAGCCAAAACTAAAAGTCTGATGGCTTCAGCAGTAACATGTGAACGAGCAGCACAAACCTTCCTACGGTTTGATGTTAGAATTATGTCTGTAGAGTGAAATTTGTGCAACTTAGAGCAGTTTAAATGTTTTGTTTGTGATTTTCTTCACACTCTCTAGCTCCAAACATTCCGTCCGTAAGCGCCCATGTTAAATTTTCCCGCTATTTTTAAACATTACATTTTCCCGCTCTTTTTGAGCGTGTTAAATGTTCCCGCTCTTTTTGAGCGCGTTAGATGTTCCCGCTCTTTTTGAGCGCGTTAGATTTTCCCGCTCTTTTTTGAGCGTGTTAGATTTTCCCGCTCTTTTTGAGCGTGTTAGATTTTCCGCTCTTTTTGAGCAGGCTAGATTTTCCCGCTCTTTTTTGAGCGTGTTAGATTTTCCCGCTCTTTTTGAGCGTGTTAGATTTTCCCGCTCTTTTTGAACAGGCTAGATTTTCCCGCTCTTTTTGAGCAGGCTAGATTTTCCCGTTTTTTTTGAGCGTGTTAAATGTTCCCGCTCTTTTTGAGCAGGCTAGATTTTCCCGCTCTTTTTGAGCGTGCTAAATGTTCCCTCTATTTTTGCCAGTTACACACTTCTCCTGGCCGAGTGGCCTTTTTGCTGTGTATTGTGTATCCGTTTACAATGACGCCGCTGTGTTCTGTGTTCCGTGTTCCCGTGTTCCGTGTCCGTAGGGGATCCTGTCTGATGACTGTGTGCTGGCAGCAGCTCTGTGGAGGAATCTGTTCAACCGAGACTGTGAAGACCCCCGACAGCTCGAGCTCATGGTGGAGTACGTACGCAAACAGGTGAGTTCATGTTGAGCCTGTGTGAGACAGGTGACTGTGTGAGACAGGTGACTGTGTGAGACAGGTGAGTCTCAGCTCTGTGGTTGGACAGATGGCTAAGCAGTGAACTGCTAACTGTCGTTAGCACAAGACGTATTTTTATGTCGTCCAATCGATGCTCACTCTCCTCCCTGAGCCTCCTCACCTGTTGACCTCCTCACCATATACGTCCTCTCCCTGGTTGAATCACCTGCAGACCTTCATCTGCAGCGTTTACATCAGACCACGTGTATACACACACACACACACACACACACACACACACACACACACACACACACAGGTGTGTCAAAGGTTGTGGAGATGGTGTCCAACTCAATCAGCCAACAGAGTACCACGCTGTGTGTGTGTGTGTGTGTGTGTGTGTGTGTGTGTGTGTGTGTGTGTTACATCAGAAAACAAAACAAATGACACACTCCACTGACTGTGCGTGTGTGTGTGTCACACATTTCCAGGGAAAGTAAACAAGTTCGTCAGGCTAATTTTCACCAGAACACACAAACCTGCAGACGACATTAAACATGACCAAACACACACACACACACTGCTATGCTAGTAGTGCTATGAGCTAGTGTCAGAACAGAACCTCTGAACCAGCAGTGTCCAGTCTAACAGTGAACACAGCAACAGAACCTCTGAACCAGCAGTGTCCAGTCTAACAGTGAACACGGCGACAGAACCTCTGAACCGGCAGTGTCCAGTCTAACAGTGAACACAGTAACAGAACCTCTGAACCGGCAGTGTCCAGTCTAACAGTGAACACAGAACAGAACCTCTGAACCAGCAGTGTCCAGTCTAACAGTGAACACAGCAACAGAACCTCTGAACCGGCAGTGTCCAGTCTAACAGTGAACACAGCGACAGAACCTCTGAACCAGCAGTGTCCAGTCTAACAGTGAACACGGCAACAGAACCTCTGAACCGGCAGTGTCCAGTCTAACAGTGAACACAGCGACAGAACCTCTGAACCAGCAGTGTCCAGTCTAACAGTGAACACAGCAACAGAACCTCTGAACCGGCAGTGTCCAGTCTAACAGTGAACACAGCGACAGAACCTCTGAACCGGCAGTGTCCAGTCTAACAGTGAACACGGCGACAGAACCTCTGAACCAGCAGTGTCCAGTCTAACAGTGAACACAGCGACAGAACCTCTGAACCAGCAGTGTCCAGTCTAACAGTGAACACGGCAACAGAACCTCTGAACCGGCAGTGTCCAGTCTAACAGTGAACACAGCGACAGAACCTCTGAACCAGCAGTGTCCAGTCTAACAGTGAACACAGCAACAGAACCTCTGAACCGGCAGTGTCCAGTCTAACAGTGAACACAGCGACAGAACCTCTGAACCGGCAGTGTCCAGTCTAACAGTGAACACGGCGACAGAACCTCTGAACCAGCAGTGTCCAGTCTAACAGTGAACACAGTAACAGGTTGGCTTCCCTCCTTCTCTCTTCTCCATCACACTAAGTCTCTCTTCTTCTTCTTCAGATGCAGTACATCGACGCTCTGGATGGCGAGGACCTGCTGCTGACAGGTGAGGTGAAGTGGCGCCCTCTGGTGGAGGAGAACGCTCAGAGCATCCTGAAGGTGGCCAGGCCGACGTACAACGACACCGGACTGTGAGGCGAGGAGACGCCGCCTCCTCCTCTTCTTCTCTTTCCTCCTGTCTGTAATCATGCAGCACTTTCCCGTCTCTTCACTCGTATGTTGTAAGGAGGGATTTTAAATTGTTGCTGTAGCTTTTCTTCTTGGCTCCTCTCAGAAGTTTCTGGAGGAGCAGTGTTGTCAGATAGACAGTCAGGGATCTTCATCAGGTCAGGTTTGAGAGCTCGGCCTCTTCCTCTCTCCACACGAGAACAAACACTCTGTATTTATATCTCCTGTATTTATGAAGTATTTTGTACCTCCATGATTACACTCTCCACCTGCAGAGGTGTCCGCTTACTTCTGTCAAAGGTTCACAGGTGACGTTTAAATAATGTTTGACGTCTGTCGTTCATCGTCTCTGCTGCTCGCTCTTTTTTTCCCATGATGCTCTCAGACCTGAACAGGAAGTGACCTCATCACAAACGACGAGAAAGTTTTTAAAAAAGTGAAATAATAAAATGTTCAATGTTTAAAAACCGCAGAGTCTTTCCTTCATCACTTTATATTTCCTGAATGAAACAACTCGAGGACAAGATCCCGACGTCGTGTCCTCATGAACTCTCCTTCACTTGTTTGGTGTCCAGGAAAGGACGCTGGACTTTAATGGACTGTAGACAAACTATTATCCTGCATTAGTTTGTGTGTACGTTCATTTTTAACCAGCAGGGGGCGTTTTTTTGTTGTTTTACTAATTCCAGGTGAACTCCAGGTGTTTTTAGTTAGATCATACAGGGTTAGTCCAGATTTCATGAGATGTAACAACCAGACAAGACAAGAAGTGAAAGTCTGTAGATAAATAGGAACCAGTCAAAGTGTGACGAGCACAGCATCACCTGCAGACTGATCAGTGTTCAGGTTCTCCGTCAGGCCTGCAGAGGGCGCCAGGCGTCCAGGATCAGCAGGTTAAAACTCTGGACTCTGTAACGTGACATGGTCGGGATGCGGACACATGATGACACTGAGCAGTCCAGGAGAGAGGAAGTGGTCAGACTGAGTCATCTCGTCACGAGCGTCCTGCTCCCACAATGCACCAGACCACACACTTCTTCACGCCGCCTGTTTGTGGGTTAACCCGCCGACTGTGCGTTCATAAACAAAGAGACAGTGACGACGCCTCAGGCACGGATCAGGTTTAATCCGATCAGGATGCACACACACACGTGCACGTTTATTTCAGGTGCTCAAGATGACACAAGTCGCCTTCAGGTGTTTCACATGCATGAACTTCACGTCTTACATCAGCGTGTAGAAAAAAGCCTGAAGCTGTTCGTAACTCCACGTGCTCATGAACCAGATCGAAGACTGAAGAAGACGGGGGCGTCACAGAGACTACGTCCAGGTTTTAGACAGTCTGCGGGGACGTCACAGAGACTACGTCCAGGTTTTAGACAGTCTGTGGGGACGTCTCAGAGACTACGTCCAGGTTTTAGACAGTCTGTGGGGGCGTCACAGAGACTACGTCCAGGTTTTAGACAGTCTGTGGGGACGTCTCAGAGACTACGTCCAGGTTTAGACAGTCTGCGGGGACGTCACGGAGACTACGTCCAGGTTTTAGACAGTCTGCGGGGACGTCACGGAGACTACGTCCAGGTTTTAGACAGTCTGCGGGGACGTCACGGAGACTACGTCCAGGTTTTAGACAGTCTGCAGGGACGTCACAGAGACTACGTCCAGGTTTTAGACAGTCTGCGGAGACTACGTCCAGGTTTTAGACAGTCTGCGGGGACGTCACGGAGACTACGTCCAGGTTTTAGACAGTCTGCGGGGACGTCACAGAGACTACGTCCAGGTTTTAGACAGTCTGCAGGGACTACGTCCAGGTTTTAGACAGTCTGCGGGGACGTCACGGAGACTACGTCCAGGTTTTAGACAGTCTGCGGGGACGTCACGAAGACTACATCCAGGTTTTAGACAGTCTGCGGGGACGTCACAGAGACTACGTCCAGGTTTTAGACAGTCTGCGGGGACGTCACGGAGACTACGTCCAGGTTTTAGACAGTCTGCGGGGACGTCACAGAGACTACGTCCAGGTTTTAGACAGTCTGCGGGGACGTCACGGAGACTACGTCCAGGTTTTAGACAGTCTGCGGGGACGTCACGGAGGAAGGATGACACCCAGAATAACAAACTTATAAAAAGACGGACGTCCTTCACCAGCTAATGATTGTAGACGAGCTGGAGTTTTGCTGATGTCAGCTATCAGATGAAGAAAATGATGCATCATCTGAGAACCATGAATGTACAAAATGTTGAGATATTTGATAGAATAAGTGAAACTTTGTCTTGTGGGTGGCGCCGTAGCAAAGGTCAAAGGAACATCTGGATCATCAGAACTTCAACATAAAAGATAGAATCCGATCAAACAGTGACAGATCTCACAGACACTGAGCTGAGCGATGAGTCATGAAAACGTCCTCGCCGTGTGAACACCATCAGAATATTAAAGCAGCTTTTACACTCGACAGCTGTCCCGTCAAATGAACCCGACACACTCGTACACTGTTTCATAATGTGGCCAGCAGCTCGCGTCGCGTTAAAACTGTTCCTGACACGGAGCGGAGGAAAGTGAAGAACGAACGGAAGCTCTCAGCGGTCATCACGTAACCACATGAAATGTATGAATGCATTCATTCATTTCACATCCTCAGTTTTCTAAACATTGTATCATTATCTTGAGAGATATCAGATTAATTCAATTACCTCGGGAAAAAGTTTCACCCTGAGTCCGGATAAATATCTGAATAAATCTACACTGTAAAAACAAAATCATACATTTAAGGAAAATACATTTTTATTGTTTACTTTTCGCTTGTATATATTGTATTTATATTCTAATCTTTTTTTTAATTTTTTTATTTCATATTTTTATTTCAGATATACTTTTACATCTTCACTTATATTTTGTATTTTATATTTCATGTTTAGTGCTGTTGGACAGAGAGAAACGCAATTTCAATTCTCTGTATGTCTTGTACATATTGCAGTACTGACAATAAAGCCAACTTGGACTTGAACTTGAAAACTACGGAAGAATTACGGAAATTATCTGTAAATCATTTGATCGTTACGCAGTATTTATTCTGCTTTCTTAAATGACACAAATTTATGTAAAATAAAAGTAATTATCTGTAATTAAATATGTAACTTATTCAAATGTTTCTGTCCGATTAACAATTTAAGTTTCTTTCAATTGTCATTTTATTGAATCTAAACATTTATCTGTGAAACTGAAAATTACAGTACATTTGTAATTTTTTATTTATTTATCTGAATAATTTTTTTACATTAATTTTGTGTTTTCTGTTTTCGTAGCTGTTGCTGCCATTCATTGGTATTTTTTTTTGGCTCCACGTACCTGGTTCAGTGATAACGCTGCTAACGGTCGGCGTGCTACGTGCTCAGACACATGTGGGGTGTGTATGAAGCACACACGTGTACACTTTAACACACGGTACACTTAGAGGACCTTTCAAAATAAGAGACGTTAACATGTTTTGTCACTTCTTGTTTCAGCACGTTCAGTTTTCCACCGGAGACGACCAACGGTTTCCCAGAGAGTGTGTGTGTGTGTGTGTTGTGTGTGTGTGTGTGTTGCGTGTGAAGCATCTTCCGTGTCACCTGGAGCTGTAAAATCTGATTTATGGACGACTGAAGCGTGTAGTTATCCAGGCTGTTGGAACACGTTCATCAGAACACGTGAATCAAACTGTGTCTGTGATATTCATGATGAAGTCAGGTTCCTCTCACCGACCGGCAGCAGAGCGAGAGCTTACGACCCAGATGTCAGGTCGGTCACTCGGGGACGCTCCGTAATGAAACCCTGACCCAGTTCAAGTCCCGACACATAAAAGGAGCAAAGACCTCCCGCCGGGACACAGTCAGTTCTTTTTCCACCCAATGAATAAGAGGTGGGTGTTTGGCCACGTGGAATCAGGTTTGGTTTAGACATTCGTGACCTCCAGAGGATGAACCGTGCTGACTTTGTTTGTGAGTGTCTGTTACACCTGGACGTAGTCTCCGTGACGTCCTCGCAGACTATCTAAAACCTGGACGTAGTCTCCGTGACGTCCCCGCTGACTGTCTAAAACCTGGACGTAGTCTCTGTGACGTCCCCGCTGACTGTCTAAAACCTGGACGTAGTCTCTGTGACGTCCCCACAGACTGTCTAAAACCTGGACGTAGTCTCTGTGACGTCCCCGCAGACTGTCTAAAACCTGGACGTAGTCTCTGTGACGTCCCAACAGACTGTCTTTAACCTGGACGTAGTCTCCGTGACGTCCCCGCAGACTGTCTAAAACCTGGACATAGTCTCTGTGACGTCCCAACAGACTGTCTAAAACCTAGACGTAGTCTCCGTGACGTCCCCGCAGACTGTCTAAAACCTGGACATAGTCTCTGTGACGTCCCCGCAGACTGTCTAAAACCTGGACGTAGTCTCTGTGACGTCACCGCAGACTGTCTAAAACCTGGACGTAGTCTCTGTGACGTCCCAACAGACTGTCTTTAACCTGGACGTAGTCTCCGTGACGTCAACAGACTGTCTAAAACCTGGACGTAGTCTCCGTGACGTCCCTGCAGACTGTCTAAAACCTGGACGTAGTCTCTGTGACGTCCCCGCAGACTGTCTAAAACCTGGACATAGTCTCTGTGACGTCCCCGCAGACTGTCTAAAACCTGGACGTAGTCTCTGTGACGTCAACAAACTGTCTAAAACCTGGACGTAGTCTCCGTGACGTCAACAAACTGTCTAAAACCTGGACGTAGTCTCCGTGATGTCCCAGCAGACTGTCTAAAACCTGGACGTAGTCTCTGTGACGTCCCCACAGACTGTCTTTAACATGGACATAGTCTCCGTGACGTCAACAGACTGTCTAAACCTGGACGTAGTCTCCGTGACGTCCCCGCAGACTGGCTAAAACCTGGACGTAGTCTCTGTGACGTCCCCGCAGACTGTCTTTAACCTGGACGTAGTCTCCGTGACGTCCCCGCAGACTGTCTAAAACCTGGACGTAGTCTCCGTGACGTCCCCGCAGACTGGCTAAAACCTGGACGTAGTCTCTGTGACGTCCCCACAGACTGTCTTTAACCTGGACGTAGTCTCCGTGACGTCAACAGACTGTCTAAACCTGGACGTAGTCTCCGTGACGTCCCCGCAGACTGGCTAAAACCTGGACGTAGTCTCTGTGACGTCCCCGCAGACTGTCTTTAACCTGGACGTAGTCTCCGTGACGTCCCCACAGACTGTCTAAAACCTGGACGTAGTCTCCGTGACGTCCCCACAGACTGTCTAAAACCTGGACGTAGTCTCCGTGACGTCCCCGCAGACTGTCTAAAACCTGGACGTAGTCTCCGTGACGTCCCCACAGACTGTCTAAAACCTGGACATAGTCTCCGTGACGTCCCCACAGACTGTCTAAAACCTGGACATAGTCTCCGTGACGTCCCCACAGACTGTCTAAAACCTGGACATAGTCTCCGTGACTGGTTGAATAAATTCTTGGTTCTTTGTTTCTTTGAGTTGCTTTGTGTTGTTTAACGTTTGCATAACGTTGGCTGAACGTCAGCCAAACGTTCGAAGATGAACAGGAAGGGTTCGTATTCGTCAGGTTTTCATCACGCCCAGTGTAACGAACCGTTTCCACATATTTGGTTGAACTAACATGTCACACTAGTTACCTCTGATGGTCTGATAGCCGACGTGTTGAATCGAAGTGTTGCTGCTTTCAATCGTTTGTTGTTTGTGTCATTTTTTAATAAGTGAAGCTCTTGAGTTGAATGTGGAGCTCTGAGGGACGAGCTAACAACAGATCGTTTGTCCACTTCATTTTATTTTGAACATTTTCTTCTGTCAGAGGACAGATTGTCTCTGGACGGACGTCACAGAGGACAGATTGTCTCTGGACGGACGTCACAGAGGACAGATTGTCTCTCGATGGTCGCCTCACAGTCTCTGTGGTTCGAGTTTTAACCTTTAGCCGCTAACAATGCTGTTCAGTGTCGGAGGGACTCAGCAGATTTGATATATTAATATATTTATAATCTGTGTCTGCTCTGAAGCTTCAGCTGGTCTCATGTTCATGTTTTATATCAGCTTTGAATCTGTCTGTAACGCAACACGAGCTCTTTACCTGAAGCTACAAGTAGCCTCCGTCAGCTTTGTGCTATGCTACATGCTAATGTAGCATACTATGTTTAAAATACCAAAGATTGAAGGAAGTTAGCAAAATGCTAATCTGCATCAATCATCAGTTACATCTGATGACTATGTTAGCAATACACTGACTAACTAGCTAATCTACATTAGCTAGCTACATCTAACAGTTAATGTCTGGCTAACTAGCCACCGAGCTAAGCTAGTCTTAATGCTAAGTTAGCAAACTGGCTAACTAGCCATCGAGCTAAGCTAGTCTTAATGCTAAGTTAGCAAACTGGCTAACTAGCCATCGAGCTAAGCTAGTCTTAAAGCTAAGTTAGCAAACTGGCTAACTAGCCACCGAGCTAAGCTAGTCTTAATGCTAAGTTAGCAAAACTGGCTAACTAGCCACCGAGCTAAGCTAGTCTTAATGCTAAGTTAGCAAACTGGCTAACTAGCCACCGAGCTAAGCTAGTCTTAATGCTAAGTTAGCAAACTGGCTAACTAGCCACCGAGCTAAGCTAGTCTTAATGCTAAGTTAGCAAACTGGCTAACTAGCCACCGAGCTAAGCTAGTCTTAATGCTAAGTTAGCAAACTGGCTAACTAGCCATCGAGCTAAGCTAGTCTTAAAGCTAAGTTAGCAAACTGGCTAACTAGCAAGCTAACAGTCAGTTAGCATGTGTACGTCATGACGAGTAAAGCAGCTGCTTAGCTTAGCTTAGCGTAGCTTAGCTTGAGGGAAGAGTCTGACCATGTGATCACATGGGCTCAGCTGTCATTCAGATGCTAATTACTGTTGATGAGCACCTGCACGAGTCGACGCTCTCAGGTGTGACTGAGAGTTCAGCGCCGCCTCACAGCCAATCACGGCGCAGACGTCCTTTGTGTTCGTTATGCAAAGACATGACGTCTTTGTTGTTGTGCGTAGATCTACACACACACACACACACACACACACACACACACACACAGAGTATAGAGTTACACTGAGAGTGAAGCCGGTTTAACCTGATTTGTCAGGTACAAAAGGAAGACGCTCCATTGGCTGCTAATCACACACACACAGTTTAACACAAAGTGTGACAACACCTGAGACGAGCTGAGTCTGTGCACACACCTGACCATCACAGGAAGTCTAATTAGTTAATTAAGATGAACTGATGATGCTGAGTCAGACGTTTGTCTTGGTTCAGTCTTTAATCTCTGACAGTAAGACCAGATCACACTTTTTTGATAAAGCTTATAGTTAGGGCTGGCTCAGGTCATCCCTTAGTTATGCTGCCATAGGATTAGACTGCCGGGGGACCCCGCCTAGGGTTATGCCTAGCCAGGCACGGTATTGGTGGAAGATGCACACATCTCCCTTACCGAAACGCTCTCGCTCTCTCCTACTCTATCTCTATCTACTCTCTATCTCTATTCTCTCTCTATCCTCTCTCGCTCTCTCCTCTCTCTCTCTCTCTCTCTCTCTCTTCCTCTCCCTCCCCCTCCCTCTCTCTCTCTCTCTCTCTCTCTCTCTCTCTCTCTCTCCCTCTCTATCTCTTTCTCTCTCTATCTCTCTCCATCTGTGGACATGTCTCATTAATGCATGTTACTAACCAAACTTCCCCGGAGTTTCTGTGCTTTGTCGTCCAGCAGGTTCTCGTGGAGGTGGCTGCTGCTTTTGATTACTGCACGACGCCCACTACATATATTATTACTACCATATCTGTTACTGTAATCATTTTTATCATTCATTGTAATTGATTGTCATTTTATCAGTCATTGTACAATTTGTTGTGTTGAATTGTCCTGTACACGTGACATTCATTGCACGTCTGTCCGTCCTGGGAGAGGGATCCCTCCTCTGTGGCTCTTCCTGAGGTTTCTTCCACCTTTTTTCCCTGTTAAAGGTTTTTTGTGGGCAAGTTTTTCCTCACTCGAACCGAGGGTCTAAGGACAGAGGGTGTCACTCCCTGTACAGATTGTGAAGCCCTCTGAGGCAAATGTACCTTGTGACTTTGGGCTATACAAATAAAATTGATTTGATTTGATTTGATTTGATCAGGTCGGACGTCTTCAGCAGCAGCAGCTGTCTCACCTGGCTCAACTGAAGAAATACAGACTGTTAGTCTCCAAGACTGACCCTGCAGACTGTCTAAAACTGGACGTAGTCTCTGTGACGTCCCCGCAGACTGTCTAAAACCTGGACGTAGTCTCTGTGACGTCTCCGCAGACTGTCTAAAACCTGGACGTAGTCTCTGTGACGTCCCTGCAGACTGTCTAAAACCTGGACGTAGTCTCCAAGACGTCCTCGCAGACTGTCTAAAACCTGGACGTAGTCTCCGTGACGTCCCCGCAGACTGTCTAAAACCTGGACGTAGTCTCCGTGACGTCCCTGCAGACTGTCTAAAACCTGTTCGTAGTCTCCGTGACGTCCCCGCAGACTGTCTAAAACCTGGACGTAGTCTCTGAGACGTCCCCACAGACTGTCTAAAACCTGGACGTAGTCTCCAAGACGTCCTCGCAGACTGTCTAAAACCTGGACGTAGTCTCCGTGACGTCCCCACAGACTGTCTAAAACCTGGACGTAGTCTCTGAGACGTCCCCGCAGACTGTCTAAAACCTGGACGTAGTGACTGGTTGAATAAAGTCTTGGTTCTTTGTTTCTTTGACTCGTTCTGTGTCGTTTAACATTTGCATAACGTTAGCTGAACGTCAGCCAAACGTTTGCCTCTTCTGTTGAAGCTTTATTTAGCTCAGGCTAACCTGTCCGTCCAGTTCTTGCTGCGTCGTCCACCTCGTGACCTAGACACAGCGTGATGTTTATTCAAATGTGACTGAGTGATGATGTCAATCAGGAGCGCTGCCTCGCCCTCATGGTAAATATGAGCTCCACACGGATGTTTACGGCTCATTGCGGACACGGTGAACTCTGTGTGTGTCGTACATTACGACTGTTTGAGTCCTGTGTAACAGACAGACCGGTTATCTTTCCTCTCCAAGTGTCTGACTCATTTTATGGTAACTCCCCGTAAAACGAGTTCTTAAAAGAAATGAAGCTGCCGTCCTGTAAACACTGAGCACGAGTCCTGGAGGCAAAACTAGAGGCTGGACTGTTCAGTCGTTCACAAATGAAACAGAGACAGGTTTTAGACAGTCTGCGGGGACGTCACGGAGACTACGTCCGGGTTTAGACAGTCTGCGAGGACGTCACGGAGACTACGTCCAGGTTTTAGACAGTCACGGAGACTACGTCCAGGTTTTAGACAGTCACAGAGACTACGTCCAGGTTTCAGACAGTCTGCGGGGACGTCACGGAGACTACGCCCAGGTTTTAGACAGTCACGGAGACTACGTCCAGGTTTCAGACAGTCTGCGAGGACGTCACGGAGACTACGTCCAGGTTTTAGACAGTCTGTGAGGACGTCTCAGAGACTACGTCCAGGTTTTAGACAGTCTGCGGGGACGTCACGGAGACTACGTCCAGGTTTTAGACAGTCTGTGAGGACGTCTCAGAGACTATGTGCAGGTTTTAGACAGTCTGCGGGGACGTCACAGAGACTACGTCCAGGTTTTAGACACTCACAGAGACTACATCCAGTCTACAGATTGTAATGTGTCGACCTGATAATGACTTAATCCTACACAACAGATGGAAGTGTGTGTGTGTGTGTGTAATCTTTATTATTAATGAGCTGTAGTGAGAGGAGGACGGCAGTGAACGAGCTTTCAGCTGGATTGGGGTTGTAGCCTTCATGTAACACAGTACCACAGAGACCAGCAGAGGATGAGGAGTGTCTTCATGTCCCACATGATGTGAGACAGACTTTCAAAATAAAAGCACCAATCATCATCCAGGTCCCCAGCAGCAGCTGATCTCACTGCCTAGTCCAGCAGCAGTCAGTCCAGCTCGGCGTCTGTCTTTCAGCCTTTTATTTCACCAAGCTCTCACCAACCACTAAAAGTCAGTCCCACATTTACTCTTGTCCGGCGGCTTCTTGCTCGCTCACTCTCTCCTTTTCTCTTCTTAGCTTCCTCCGTCAGCGTCCTCTTCACTCTCTTCTCCTCTGCCATCATGTCCATAGAGGCTGCTGAGCCGGCTCAGTCCAAATCTCTTTTTGAAGTGGAAAGTAAACAACACAAACTAACATTAGCCAAAGTCAAAGCTAATGTTACCACAAAGTGTGAAACATATTGTCGTATTGTAGTTTGAGCTGACTAATGTTAGCTCGCTAGCTAATGTATCAAAATCCATCTGGTCCTCTACGCCAAGACAGCTAGCAAAACACTACAAGTGGATAGCTTACCAAATGAGTTTGGAAGCTAACATGATCCATGATACTAACGTATGTATCATCAAAAAGACAGAGCTAACAGCAGCTACCAGCAGCTAACACACTGAGCTAACAGCAGCTAACAGACTGAGCTAACAGCAGCTAACAGACTGAGCTAACAGCAGCTAACACACTGAGCTAACAGCAGCTAACAGACTGAGCTAACAGCAGCTAACAGACTGAGCTAACAGCAGCTAACAGACTGAGCTAACAGCAGCTAACAAACTGGGTTAATAGCAGCTAACACACTGAGCTAACAGCAGCTAACACACTGAG